>JAZHYW010005110.1:0-16964 GCA_037355805.1 Ixodes ricinus | reverse complement strand
GGTGCCGTTGCCGAAGACGACCCAAGTAAAGAGCCTCCAAGAACGCCGGAGCGCTCCCACTCTCTCGACGCCACGCATCCCTACGACGCCCCTGCAACGGTGTCCAACAACCTAAACGTCGCCATCGACGGCCACGACGCATCAGCACTCGTAGACACCGGAGCAGACTACTCAGTCTTGAGTGGGAGGCTCTCCCGCCGCCTTCGAAAAGTCATGACGCCGTGGGATGGACCTCTAATACGAACCGCCGGAGGACACCTCATTACACCATTCGGGAGATACACTGCTCGAGTCGAGATCCAGGTTGAGACTTGCCCTGTGAAGTTCGTCGTTCTACAAGACTGTTCCAGAGACGTCATCCTCGGCATGGACTTTCTGTGTGAATACGGCGCCGTCATCGACCTTGGTGAGAACAGATTGACGCTGCGCAAGCCTGTTCCGCCTTCAGAAAAACCCCAAACAGCGTCAGCCACCGTTGGAGTCGCTGCCGCCCACGTGAACCTGCCGCCACGATCAAGTGTAGTCGTACCCGTCGTGACCGATGCAGCTACCTGCGGCGAAGTTGTTCTTGAAGGCAACCTTCAATTGCTCCTGGGAAGAGGAATTGGCGTCGCAAGAGGAGTGACTAAACTTCAGGATGGGCGCACGGTTGTCCTCGTGACAAACTTCCGACAAGAAACGCAACACCTCACAAAAGGTGCCGCTGTGGGCCACGTCGAGGAACTTTGGAACTCCGCCGAAATCGCCGTGATTGATGAAGAATCATCGCCACCTCAGCAAGACATTACGCCGCCAGCGCAGCTTGACGTTGACCCCAAGCTTCCAGGCCCGAAACGACGGCAGCTGAGGGACCTCCTCACCGAATATAGCAACTGCATCGCGACGTCGTCGAAGGTGCGCCAAACCACCGTTGCGAAGCATCGCATCGTCACCGACGACGACGCGCTCCCTGTGCACCGATCACCGTACCGAGTCTCCATAAAAGAACGGGAGGTCATCCAACAGCAAGTGGAAGAAATGCTGAACGACGACATAATCCAGCCTTCAAGTTTCCGTGGGCCTCTCCAGTCGTGCTGGTTAGGAAGAAGGACGGAACGCTTAGGTTCTGCGTGGACTACCGGCAGCTGAACGCGGTAACGAAGAAAGATGTCTATCCACTCCCCGAATCGATGACACCCTAGACCGCCTGCGCCACTCTCGATACTTTTCATCGATGGACCTGAAGAGCGGCTACTGGCAGTTTGAAGTCGACGAACGGGACCGAGAGAAGACAGCTTTCGTTACGCCAGATGGCCTGTACGAGTTCAAGGTCATTCCTTTCGGCCTATGCACGGCGCCGGCAACGTTCCAGCGTGTCATGGACACAGTACTGGCAGGGCTGAAGTGGCAGAGCTGTCTCGTCTACCTTGACGACGTCGTGGTGTTTTCAAGTGACTTCGACGAGCACTTGCGACGACTCCGAGCTGTTCTCCAAGCTATTCAGACCGCCGGACTCACACTCAAGCCGTCAAAGTGCCGGTTCGCCTATGACGAACTGAAGTTTCTGGGCCACGTGGTTAGTAACAATGGCGTCCGCCCAGACCCCGAGAAGACTCGCGCCGTCGCGGCATTTCCAGCGCCGACAGACAAGAAAAGAAGGCCGTGCGAAGATTCCTTGGACTTTGCGCCTACTATCGACGCTTCGTTCGGGATTTCGCTAAAATTTCCGCACCGCTCACAAACCTGACGAAGGACGCCGAGAAGTTCGAATGGGGCGAGGAGCAGCACCAGGCATTCGACGAGTTGAAACGACGACTCCAGACTCCTCCTGTGCTTGGTCATTTCGATCAGGATGCGGAAACCGAGACTCACACAGACGCAAGTAACGCGGGACTCGGCGCAGTACTGGTCCAAGTGCAAGAAGGCATCGAGAAAGTCATCGCCTACGCAAGTCGGACACTGTCCAAGGCGGAGAAAAATTACTCCACGACTGAGAAAGAATGCCTTGCGGTCGTCTGGGCAATCACGAAGTTTCGTCCGTACTTGTACGGGAGCCCGTTCCGCGTGGTGACGGAAAACCACTCGCTTTGCTGGCTTGCGAACCTCAAGGACCCGTCAGGACGCCTCGCTCGATGGAGTCTGCGACTACAAGAGTTCAACATGACTGTGGTCTACAAGTCAGGCCGCAAGCACAGCGACGCCGACTGCCTGTCCAGAGCCCCCGTCGAAACCCCTTCCGGCTGCAGCGACGACAATGACGATGAGTGCTTCCTAGGAGCAGTCAACACCGACGACATGGCACGATGTCAACGGGACGATCCTGAGCTGCGAGCATTAATCGAGCACCTGGAAGGGGGCAGGAGTACCGTGCCCCGTGTTTTCTCACGAACCCTGCCGACTTTCACCATTCGACAGGGTGTGCTCTACAAAGAGAACTTCGGAAACAACAACTCGCCGTGGCTACTGGTAATCCCGGCCGACCTTCGAGAGGAGATTTTTCAAGCATGTCATCACGACCCGACGTCCGGACACCTTGGTTACAGCCGGACACTGGCCCGTATTTGTGAAAAGTATTACTGGCCCAAGCTCCCCAAAGCCGTCCACCTCTACACCCGACACTGCCACGAGTGCCAGCGACGCAAAAAACCGCCGACGAAGCCGGCAGGTCTGCTGCAGCCGATTCCTCCGCCAACTACACCGTTCCAGCAGATCGAAATGGATCTACTTGGTCCTTTTCCGCCGTTTTTCAAGTTTTTCATCGAATCCATCGTCCTCCGGCACGGCGCTCCCGAAGTCCTGATTACAGATCGCAGATCACCGTTCATGGCACAGCTGACCCAAGAAATCCTCCGGCTCAGTCACACCAGCCATCGTCGTACTACTGCGTACCACCCACAGACCAACGGGCTGACGGAGCGACTCAACAAGACAATCGCCGACATGATTTCTATGTACTTCGACGTAAAGCACAAGACGTGGGACGAGGTGTTGCCCTACGTCACGTTCGCCTACAACACGGTGGTGCAAGAGACGACAGGAGTGACCCCGTTTCAGCTGGTGCATGGCAGAAAAGTGACGACCATGCTCGACGCAATGCTACCCCACGAACCAGCCGACGATGGGATCCCCGACGCCCAGGTGGTTGCTCAACGAGCCGAAGAGGTTCGCCAACTTGCCCGACTCCGAATTCAAGATCAACAACGTGTCGACACTACCCGGTACAACCTTCGTCGTCGGGACGTCCAATTCCAGCCTGGAGATAGGGTGTGGGTGTGGACACCGATCCGCCGCCGTGGTCTCAGCGAAAAACTCTTGAAGCGCTACTTCGGACCCACAGAGTGCTTCGTCGACTTGGGGATCTGAACTACGAGGTGATGCCCGACGGAACACGGACTTCATCACGCCGCCCTCCACGACCAGAAGTCGTCCACGTCGTGCGCATGAAGCCGTACTACACTCGATAGGACTGTGGACCTTGTGTGTTCCAAATGACTCTTTAACTTACCGTTCGTTTTGTTTGCTTTGTTTTCTTTTGTTTCGTGCTGCATCGGGGCGATGCACTTTTTTAAGGGGGAGTAATGCCGCGCGCGCAGCTTGCCAAGTAGGCAGCGCGCGCGTGGCCTAACGGTTATAGCGCCTGCCTCCCACGCGAAAAGCCAGGGTTCGATTCCTGGCCGCGGTGACGTCGTTTTGTAGACATTTAATGTAATGTTCTGGAAAATTCGAGAACCGTGTTGCTTGTTCAAGGTCAGAAAGTTCTACACGCCGAACCTTCTGGGCCGATTATTCCAGAAGCCCACGCGTGTACAGTGGTCACGGAATGAAACGCGAACAAGGAGCGCACGGTTTTCGACCCACGCTGAGTCACCTAGAGACGCAACACCGAAGGTTTGGATGCACTGAGCAAGAGTCTAACACATCGAAGGAGGAGCCATCTTCTTGCAGCTCCCATCTGGTTCAGGTGGTGCAGCATCTAGCGAAAACCATGCACCCACTGTTCGCGTTTCATTCCGTGCCGACTGTACATAAGGGGCTCCGCGTGGCAAGCCGCAGTCAGTTTCGCCTCAGCGTTCGATCTTGCCGCTTCGCCGCCTTCGACGCCCGCGACGCTCTCTTGTTATCTTTCTTTTCCCCTTTTATTTTTCGGCACAAGTTCGCCCCATTAAACGTTGAGTTTACTCAGTCATTCGCCGCCTCATCACTTGTCATTCGTGACAATATTTGTTCATGCCGCGGGCAATGCGGCTTTCCTGTTTTCTTATTGAGTGTTTTTTTGATCGTTTTTTTTTTGACAATTAGTCTTTAAATATAAAATTTTACTTCTAATAATATATATTTAAATATGTGTTTTTCCAAAAGGAAACCGCCCTTTATACAGTGGCGTTTAAGTCATGCATGCGTGACCGGTCGTGTGATGTATCTTCCGCATTTCACTCATAACTACGTAATCACTTGCTTATTTCGTGCTCGTGAATACAGCAGGGTCTAGTCACTGCTTAGTCAATGATTCTTTGCTTACCACGCGACGTGAAGAGAAAGTTGAGTAACAGTGCCGACTTTAATGCACAGAAATTTCGGGAAGTGTCTTTCCTTTCTCCGTGGGTATCAGGTCTCTCCTTGGCGGCCACAGTGTGGGGGCGTAGCTTGCTCACCTTTTTCGCGGTGTGGTCATAATGTACGGCCAGTGGCTGGCCTCATGTTTTGCTTTGGTGCTGTGTCGATCACAGGTGCCACCATCGTGCACAAAGATGAGCCCTAACCCGAAGAAGAAGTTATGCTATAAGGTTGGGAAAGACGTGCTTCTTTCCCGACTGCGATTCGGGGTACCGGAACTGCGCAGAGGAGTGTCCTTCTTTAAAGCTCGATCAAATGACGCTTGCCTGTAGCAGTGGCGTCGTGCAATCCCGAGGGCCGATCGCAAGTTACTACATAGTCTCCTTATCTCGTTGACCAAGTGAAGACCAAGCTTGACAGTCTAATTTCTGTCAAAGACTGGGAATGCGAAGATGTCTGTACAAAAAAGGCGTAAGAAACCAAGGCTGTGGACTGCATACTATATTATGTAACTGGGTTTTTAGAATGTGAAAATGAAAAAAAGGTACACGCTGCCCTGCATGCCGATCCGCTCTCAGCATTGACAAAAAACTTCTCCTGATGCAGCACTGACAAACCTGAAGAACAGAGGAGGCCTTATACACCCCAAGAAGAACCTTTTCCAACTACTGAAGAAAGCGGAATGGTTCTTCGTGGAAAACAAAAGCCATCAGACTGTCTACTGGAATACAATCGACATTGTTCTTGACACATGCAAAATGACGTTTTCATGCGCTGAACACAAAGAAGAAACAATTGCCCAGTTGCTCCACTACTACTTCCGCATGCAAATGCGACGACACTGTAAGCATATTACGATGAGTAGGAACAAACAAGCTCAAGAAATAAAGAAATCAGCAAAGCAGCGCTCGTCTTCGTTTAAGGGCACGGGCGAGAAACACAGGATATAGGAGATGGCGTTTTTTGGTAGTATGCAGTGAATTCAGCTTTCGTGTACATTTTAAAGCACAAATATTTGTCAGGTATTTTTTTACCTGTAAGACGGGGTGACACCATGTTGTGAGAGTTATAGATGAAAAGTGATTTATGTCCTATAACCGCTACTATTGTTTGACTTTCGGTCACTGTGTCATCATGTCAGTTAGTATGTCATCATACTGCGTAATCATTTCTGTCACTATGTCATAATTAATAGGAACTTTTGCTGCTCACAATGTTTGTATGTTCCACAATACAAGTTGATATCGTATGTATAAACCATTTGTAACCCTTTTGAAAAAAAAAAACAGTATGATTCTGAACCCGGCATACCCGAATTTGAACTGGGTAAAATGGAAATCGAACTGATTAAACTGGTGATATTAGCGGCGAGATGTTTTGGTGGCGCCCTCCTATGGTTCCCCCTTGTGACGTCATTACCTTGCAAACAACAAGTTCGATGGTGTTTGTAAATAGCATGGTGGAAGCTTGAAATCATTGCGCTCTCAAAGGAACACTGCCAACACCATCAAAATTAAAGTTCTTTCATTCCTCTTATTTCCGTCGATGATAAATCCTTTTCTGACGTCATAGTCAGCGTTTGGCCAATCACGGAAGGCCGACCACAACGACGCTTTCGGTCGCGCACGTCGCCAATAGGAAAACAAACTGCCAAATTGGAACATTAACCTGCCAAACAGGAAGCAAAACTTGCCAAATAGGAAGTAAAACTTGCAAAACAGGAAGCCGAACTTGCCAAGTAGGAAGTGTAACCAACAAGCGCCTGTAGCCCGCGGACTGAGTATGCTAGGCGCCGACTGTGACTGCATACTAAGTAGGCTAAGTGTAACTCGCCTCCGATCGTTGTCTCTAGGCTAAGTATGCTAGGCACAGTATAAATCGCCGTAGATGTTTGCGTGCGACTGCAGGCAATCGTCAGCGGCAAGTCATGCTTACCTTGCGCTCACATTCATCTTCTACTTGCGGCGCAGAGCAAAGATGCTCGATTCCCGCTGAGCTCCTGGGTGAATGTTTCCGTTTTTTTTTCGGTTGTGTGTTCCTGATTATAATCACATATCAACTGTTATTAGTAATTATGTGCTTTGGATGCTTATGCATTGCGTGCGACGGGTTATGCATCCTTAGCATTGCCTTGGCCAGCGTGTAACGCTTTCTCGCCACACTCGAGCGTTATACATATTTCTGAAATCCAACCCAACATCATATTTGTGCTAAAAGACCAATCGAATTGTCATAAATGGACTTGATAAAAAATTGCGTGAATATGCCACAACCTTTTGCGTATGTTAAAAAAAGGTGCGGTTGAATGGCCAAGATTTATTTTTGGTGTTGGCACCCTATTCAGGGTATGCATACTTTTGTTTTACAGATGACGTGCCTGAATCCCCAGGTACGTGTTTCAGAGTTATTATTCCTATATAAAAATTGTTTTTCCAAACTTGATGTCTGACTTGTGACTCAAATAATAACAATAATATTATTAATAATAACAATGTTCATAATATTTTTATAAATATTACTTTTGAGGGCACATAAACAACTCGCCGGTCTTCTCTTATGTGCAAAAATGCAGGCAATATTCAACGGTGGGGAGCAGTACAAACAACATAAGATCATAAACCGAACATACACTCAGTTCACAAAGTGATAACAAGCCCTTCCACTTGCTTCCTGAAAATAGTGAAGTCGCTGATTCCTTGTATTATATCATTATCGAAGCGAAGGAAAAGCGATTGTATGCGGGTTTAACGTGACTAAAATACAGAGTAAAACATAAAAGGTACGTTAATTTCTATTTGAAAACGCCGGAGATAAATATTCACGTCACCTAGCATCATACTATTTTCTACGATTCTATTTCCTAGTGTGTACAAAAAATTCGCTAACGCACTTCTCTTTAACATATAGACGTTGGCAAGTACGGCGTCTGGGCGCCGTCATCTTGCTGCTGCTACGAGTAGATCGTCTGATGATGAAGCATAGCTGAGACCCGTGTGTATATCCCTCAGCAATGCTTGAGTATCAGATGATGTATCCACACCATCAGCAAGATGGCGGCGCCCTGAGGCCGTACTGGCATACCCCTATAGGGTGGTAGAGAAAGCGTTATCAAGAAAAAATACAGACCACTTTTTGTGACGGCCGCCATGTTAAATTTTCACGTAGCTGAGTTGGGGCAAATGAACAAGTAATTTAATTTGCCGACTGGAAGGCACTAGAATTATAGCGGTTCGGGCCATCCTTACCGAAATAAACACTTCAGCCCCGGTGTGTTGAGGGAACTTCTCAGCGCGTCAAACCTCTTCAGCCCGTCAGACCCCTCAGCCTTTCAAATCGCCTCACCCTTCAACCCTTTAGTCGCCCAAATATCTTAACGCTAAACCAAAAAGACAGTTTAAAACGTTACTGGAAATGTAATTTTCACCTTGACTTTTACATGCATGTTACAACTCAAAAAGACGATAAGAACCAATGTTTACTATAACACGGGCGCAAGTCGCTGTAGACAAACGCGATCAAACCAAACAGGGACAACCGAGCTTTTGTCGCAAACATATCTTTCGAGGTACTTAAAATGCCACTGAGTAAATTTTATTTTATCAAACAAAACCGAGCGGGTACACCGCACGCACTGATACACACTGTAAGTAGCACGTTTAGTGAAAACAATGAACGCTCTACCAACATCCGCCGCTCTTGAGAAATCCTGACAGGCACGGCGTCGTAATATCGTGGAATCGCGTTGTCTTCTTTGCCGTTTTTGTTTATCGCTAGATGCTTTTAAAGTTGAACGGACGAAGAGGCGCAAGGAACAAGCGCACTGAGAGACCTTGATCCGCACATCTAAACTGTTCTAGAAGATGGATTTCACGCATGGGACGGCAAGCCGCCTCTGAGCGTCCGCTTCTTGTAGCGCATTTAGCTTCAGCTCGTTGACGGAGAAAAAACAGAGTAACAAGCTTCTGATTGAGGCAATTTTTCGACTGACTAAAACTGGTTATCTTCAAAGAAACAGCAAAAGGTACCTCTCCCGTTTTCGCCACGCATCCTCTCTGCCTCGTGAGCAAGGACTGGGTGTCCTTGGGTGTCGGGAAAACGCCATCTCTTTCTATCGCTTGCTCTCTCTCTCTCTCTCTCTCTCTCTGGTCCAGCCCGTGAAACAAATACACATAAGAAAGAGACACAGTAATAAAGGACGTGGGAACGTCTCCTCAATTTCAAATGCTCGTTGGGGCCGCCCGATACAAAATGATCAAGCGGCTCCCCGACGCATATATCCTGAGGGGTCACGTGATCTTCAACACAGACACGTGAAGACAACTTTAACAGGTGCTGTTATTTCACGGAAAGGATTGAGAAAGGCCCCACAAGCCTCTCAAAACCTGTGGCGGTTTCCTACCATCTTTTGGGATTCGTAAAGAGCACATGAGGCTCCTTAAAACACTGACAAAATTCTCAAACCCGTCAAACATGTTTAAAGGGTACGTCAAAACATTTCAGAAACCCTGGGTGGCCCCACGGACGGATTTTCAATTGGAGTTGGTTCTACGTTTTTATCATGCTTTTTTATTGTAGTTACGCGTAAATATTTACCAAAGTGTTTGTCGCCGAACCCATCTACGCAAATTTCAACATGGCGACTGCCACAGGAAAATGGTCTACATTCAAAATAAAATGGACGTCCAAACTCGCAGTCGTAAACTGTGCAGACTTAGCCTTTTCAGCACATCTTCAATTTTGGGTTGCTCGAGTCCAAGATAATGAATTTCGAGCAACGTAGATGATTTGTAACATTAATCTAACTAAGGCACAGTATAGAAGAACAATTGACGCCAGGTTCTTGAAGAGATGTGTAATGCATAATATGATACTCTACAAACTTGTCGGTTTGTCTATAATTAAAGACACGTGAATAGCAAATGTCAATGCGGTATCTATACATGCTCCAAGGTCTTTTACAACAAATATATGTGTTTTCAGCGTTCGTTCCAAAACGCAATCGTATTATAACAAATTGACGTCTGCACATTTACAAGACATTTGTTTTCAAGGGATTGATCGATTACATGTTGGCTGAACGTCATTCAACTATGCGAGATATATTTTGCTGCAAAACGTGGCAGTCAATAAAATAAAGCACATTAATAAAAAAGCTGAAGATAATCAGTAGACGTTATTAGCCCGGCATTTTTCACCCGCGAAGCTAAGTCATTCACAAGTGTGAAAACCAAACGAGGACCAAGAATGAAACTTTGAACGACACTAGAATGTGCAAAAAAATGTTTGAATACTGTTGTGTGCGCGGACGCGAACCAAGTAACTTGGAAACCACGTAGACTGTTTTGTAAAATATATATATAAACATAATTTGTGCAATAACAGCTCACGGTTAACTTTGTCAAAACCCTTCTACATATCTATATATACACTGTTTACTTGTCCTCTATTTGTAACACCAGGAGCAGAGGAAGTTTCAAAAAGAGCACAGGTTTCTTTCAACCGACTGACATTTTAAAAATCTGTGCTGGCAAGTAACGAACGTCTAGCTAGAAAATAAAACAAAATTTGGTTATAAATAACAGACTCGAGCACTTTAGAATACCCACACCATAAAGATGTCGGGCGGTAGTTATTCGTAAAAGAAGCATCCCATCATTTTGTGATAGGTACAACGACCGATTTCTTCCATAGTAAGGGGAAGATTACCCTACCCCAGTGGTTCTCAATCATCGATATTTCGCGGACCCCTTGTGGATCTGGCGGAAAAAATGAAGGACTCCGTTCGCGGTGAAGGGAGGGGAAAAGTATAGGTTGAATATAATAATTATTTAGTAAATGGATATAACTAAGGGCTAGTGTGAAGTAAAGGGGATCGGTGGCCGAGTGGGCTAAAGCGCACACCCAGCTCGACGCGCGTGAAGTGAAAGCTCGGGCTGCAGAACCCAGGGATCCTGGGCTCGTGCCCCAACCCTGCCCGTTTCCATCTGGATGAGCATCGTACCGGCTTGCGGTCGTGTATCACTACTGCGTGGCGGACGTTAAAGACCCCAGGCTAGCGGTTGTACTGCACTGGCTAAATTGCTCATCTACAGCGAGTGACTCGTCGCAACTTTAATTGGCTGACCAACTACACACTGTTTAAATATCCCCATAACCCAATTTTTTTGCGAAGAAAACCTGTGTTACTGTTCTACACACGAGAAAACTCGCCCGAAAACTTGAAACATTTCTTCTCGACCTGAAAAAATACAACTTTTATTGCCAGGCTTGACTGATGAGGCAGGGCTTCGCGGACCCTTAGAATGCTTCAGCGGAGCCCAAAGGGTCCGCGGACCCCCAATTGAGAACCACTGCCCTACCCTATAGCTGGGAGACAAGTGAAAGATATGTGCCACCAGTGTGTAAAAACAATTTACTGCACACTTTAATAAAAAAATCTGAAATATTATTTGTGCCTGCGGATAACTTTGGTTTTATCATTTTGATGGAATCTGAGATGTCGTTGGCATCTACTAAGATAAAAAAATCCTCGTAGTTCATTTCAAAATAAAGGGGCCGTACAATAGTGTACTCAGTTTTGTAGCACGCAGCGAAATAGCCTGAAAATATATTAGGCACTTTGGAAGGAGAGGAGACATATACAGTGCATGTTATCTGATCGGTGGCGCCGACAAATAGATTGGTTCTTATTTAACACGATTGTGCTCGTCTTGCGAACCACCAGAAGTTTCTTTAAGCACCGGTTTAAGCTACGATCCACCTGGTCAAGGTGTAAAGGTATGACCCGTGAGTTAAGTTTTTTGCAAGAGCCAAGTAGATAAAAAAAACACGCTTTACCATAGGGTATACTCCTGTCGCTTGTAAAGTCTCGGAAAGTTGTCATTTTTACTCAAATAGATTTTCAGTTTTTTAGAGAACTATTTCGGGCAAATTGAAATTTTAAAAGTACGCGGTGGCACAAATATTGGTATAGTGTACTTTGCAACCTAAGTAAATGTTTCAGTCGCCAGCTCGGGATAAGTTATTGTGAGGATTTTACTGCAGTCCAATTTATGGAAATATTTGTACCTGCATCCAAGTAATCACCTTCATGATAGCAGTAGGTATATTGCGCCTGAGGCCGGTCTCTTACGTGGAAGACATATTTCTACGAACGGCGGGTGAAATGCATCCACCGGCACCAAGCGCGTTAAAATGGGGGTTATAAAATCAACCCACACATTTGAAAGACATGGTCAAGATACTCCCAGTGATATTCTATACCTTGTTAAGTTGCTCCTGTTACCAGAAGTTCGCAAACGACAGTAACCATCATGCTTTTTCGGTTGTCATGGGGTTGCGATTAGCGACTTTGAGAAACCAATCGAATTCAGGAAGATTAACGTGTCTATATATCTTAACTCTGTGCTTATCAATATCAATGTGTTTTCTCAACATTTAATATATACTCTATAAAATACTTGGTCAACATGTGGAGGGAAATAATAGTTTTCAATAAGGTAGCAGAAACTATCGCTTGTCTTGATATCTATCCGAACACATTCAGAATAAGATACAGAATGCAAGATACTAAGTGTCGCTGCCATTTGTAATGCGAATGTCTCTCCCTATTGAATACGCGTACTGTCGAGGTGACCAAAAAATTGGCTGCCTCGACAGTACGACAGTACGACAGAGAACTAGCTTCCGGCCAAATTTTAGTTTTGTTTGGCGCTGAAAACACTGCTTCTTTACAAGCCAAAGGAAACGACGAGTAAGATGGAAACCTACGTTGTTAGAGCAAACAGCAGTTCTGGCCTTCAACGAAGGGCACAACAAGGGTTTGAATCCCAGTTACAGATGTACTTGGTATGAGTCTACAGACAAATAATGCCAAGTGGTGCACGGGCGGAAGAACAGCGTTCAGCTTGTTAGGCTCAGCTGTACCAGACGATGGCTTGTGCTCGTTGGCGAAGCTTGACCATGGCAAATCCATCGTCCGTCATGCTCCACAATTTTCCTTCGTCAACACCGCGTAATCCAGCGTTCAGCCCCGTGGAATCACGTTCGTCGTCACTCACTGTGCCTGGACGTAACATCTCGCCCTCGTGACCAAGAGGCGACGAAGGTTAATGTTGTACGTTCAGTGGCAGCCCCGTTGACGCAGAAGAGGCGTGAAGTTCAGGTTTCGGCAAAGCCGAAGGTTGTGCGGCCCACAGGGGCGTCATCTGGCCATGACGATTACTTCAGAGGAATTCCTTCCACAACGTTCTTCCGCAGCTGCATAACAATTCGGCGAGAACATTCGTATTTTCCACCCAGAGGCACTAGACCAGGGGTGGCCAAGCTGCGGCTCGCGAGACGCATGCGGCTCTTCGCGTGCTAAAGTGCGGCTCGCGGCTCCCTCCCCCTCACCCCTCCCCCCCCCCCACGCCTTCCTCCCGGTCGATACGGGCTCTTCCCTGAAAAATGAAAAAATAGAACGCGTTTTAAATCGAAAGACAAGTTGCGGTTTGGTAGTCTTGTGCTACTGCTACGTTACGTTCAAATTGACTGCTTTTGACTCCAATAAGTTAAAAGTAGCTCGACTTTTTTTTTATTGTTCTACACAAAGTTCCTCCCCCCCCCCCCGCGGTTCTCCACGCGGCTCTTCGAAGTTTCGAGGTTTTGTTTGCGGCTCTTAGACCGGGTCAGCCTGGCCACCCCTGCACTGATCCTTCGTTGTCAGAATTACCAGCTTGCTTGCAGGGTTGGGCAGTATCGCGATAAAAATGCAGTGGTGGAACTACTGCGCCATTTGCGCCAAAATGCGTCAGAACAAATTACCTGCTAGCATGCAGCTTCAATGTCCGTGCAATGTCTGCGCCAAAAGGACGCTGTTCTCGAAAAGGAAACTGAAGTGTCTGGCACGTGGCATTCTTGGCGATGCCACTGAAAATTCGGAAAGCACAGTTTTTTTTTTAATTTTTATGGATGCCTAAGTACCATTTGCGAAGAGTAGGTCTGCGCAAATATTCGTATTATCAAATAGTAGTTTTAAATAATAAGCTATTTGATAATCGCTTCAAAAAGAACTGCGATATTCATACTTTTCTAGATGTTGATCGCGGCGGGTCAGCCCTCTTTAGTGTGCTTCTCCACAAGCACCGGTGCACTGCGGAGAAGCAATTCCCGCAAAGCTGACACCGCGATTTTGTTACTCGCCTCGTCAGTAGCGCAGCCGCGCATTTAAGGCGAAAAACACACCTTGAAATTGGTCTAACGCACGCACACGCCTTGTGTAATAAAAATAAATGTGATTGGTGATATTAATATTGCAGTGAAATCTTTAAATTGAACTGTGGCTTTTATGCAAGGGTGTATGTCAGGCAGCAATGTTTTAACAACCCGTGCTCATTACTTGAGCTTGTTTTGTTTTAATTCAGAATTGATGAAATTATTTTCATATAGCAAGAAGATTTATAAATCTTCTCAATTAGGTATGCATGAGGCTCCCTTATAGGTTTAATTTTATGTCATGTCTATCATTTACTTGCCATCCTAATGTAGCCATTGAACTGTCTCAGGGTACAGTCTATACATATAGTTAGATTAAATTTGACAGAGCTCATAAGTAGCAGTTAGAAGCTTAAGAACAACCTTCGCTGAGTTCAGCTGAATTTTCATTTGAGCATAGTGTAACAATATAGAAAGGCGCGAGAAAGCCGCAGACTATTCAATATTCAATTTAAGTATATACGCCCAAACCACTATTCTCTATGAATTTGTCTTCGAACCCAAAACACACTATTTGCACATAGCCTAATGAAGGGTTATTGGTTTTTGTGTGAACGGGTGTTCACATCGATTGCAATTACTAGGTCGCGCTACTCGTGATCGGCTAGAGTAGCTATGCGCTCTGCTTAGCTGCTCTGGGAACGGTGGCAGGTTGAATACGAGCGAGGGCAGCGTGAGACACATTCAACACATAAGTGTCCGTTTGATGTCAAACTCGCAACCACTACGTCACCTTGATAGAAACCCTACAAAGTAGCCCAGAGCATCTTTTTTACAACAAACACAGACTGAAGACGCCATTGGTACTCCTAATAGACCTATTGCTGAATTACTCAAAGCATCAGGAGAATGCAGGTAATGGTGTTCCACGCGCACACACGTGCTGGCCTCAGCAGTAGTAACTTTCTCAAAGCAAATGCCCAAAACAATATGCATTTTGCACGCGCGTCCGTCAACGTTTTATTTCTGTTATTTGCTTCTAATCTTTTATACGGGGAAGGCGTGCGCACGTGGCGCGTGGAACACCAATCCCTGCATTCTCCTTGATCCTTGGGTAATTTTGCAATAGGTCCATAGGTTAATTGAGGCATCTGCCAAATTACTGGCGTATGACTGTTCAATAAATAAATATATATCTTTAGGTGGCCAGATCCCCTGTAGGTATGACACTTTAAATAGTCTCCCAATACTCCAACAACTGCAGTTTTTTCCACAGGCTAACTTTTAAAAAGATCGTACAAAATTTTCTGACATGAAAGCTCAAAATTGTCTGCTCCAAAAGTGTGAAGCTCTGCTCCAAAATCCCGCTGTTCTCTGCTACAAGAGCTGCTCCAAATCACCACCTTTCAGTTCTACCACTGAAAATGTATCGCGATGGTATTAAAAAAGAAAACAGAAAAAAAAACGTTTTTGTATATATATATTGATGTATCGCGATACAACATTTTCGATCAGCATTTTATTTTTATCTTGAAATACATCATCGTGCATTCTTTTTAACGCAATACAATCACGATCCAATGCTACGCCCCGGCTAAATCAATCGTTTTGACCCTGCTTCGATTGGCTACATTCAACTGTAGCGTCAGCAGCAGTTGGACTTGAAAAAGCGGTGTGTAGGCTGAGGGAATCGTAGGAGAATGATGCATCGCTTGAAACTTAGAGCCGACACTGAGCGACAAGGTGACCTGTGCGACTTCACCTTACCGTTGATCCCAAAGGGGCCTCTGCGCTCTCCTGAACCTTTTTTCTTTACTTCATAAGTGAAATGGGAGACCTATGGACGTTTGTTGACACAGAACCACGAGTTAAAAGTGCGAGGCCACTGCAGATCCGCTGCGCTTGCATGCGTTTAACGACGATACCACGACCAAAGGAAGACGGTGTCTGGAGTGCTGCACATTTGGCATCACGTGATTGGCCCCATTGAGTTTGCAGCGTTGGCCGCGTTTTAACGTAAAATGAACTAAAGTTTATATAAGGTGCTGTCCGGCTGACGGACCCTGTAGAATAAACCGCACTGGCTCCTGCTCCCACGCAAACTGTCTTGTCTGATTCCATATGCCTTACAAAGAACTGTGACGAACCTTTGAAACATCTATGAAAATCTGGAAGAGGCCATCAGAACAACCTCTCAGGGTATCACGAGTAGCCTTGCAGGAAATTTCTCGATACGCACCACCTGAAAGAAAAAAAGAATATATATATATATATATATATATATATATATATATATATATATATATATATATATATATATATATATATATATATATATATATATATCTACCGGGTGTTTTTTTTAAACTTAACAGAATTTTTTAGAAAACCATGAAAGCTAGAGTAATGCGGTTTGCGCAGGTGAGTTATACGGCCAGTGGGGACATAATATAGGAGATTAATCAGTAACGATCAGTCAGGCCAATATAGTTAAAATTCGTTAATGAACTTTTAATTAATTAGAAAATAGACATATAGTTCCAATTAGAAACTTGCTCAAGCGTCATTGCAAACCACTAAATCAGTCATTTTCAGAAAGACTTTGAGCGCGTGAGAAGCGTAGTAGTGCACTAAAAGTTACGCGCTCGTGGAGCACGTACTAAGCAAGCGGTTGCGATAAGGCGGCCGCGCAATTTTTCCGTCTCTTATCTAGCCCCAGCCTTGTTCCTGCTCCACGAGCGGTAACTTTAGTGCACTACTACGCTTCTCATGCGTTCAAAGTCTTTTCTGAAAATTACTGATTTAGTGGTTTTCGATGACGCTGAGCAAGTTTCTTATTCAAACTATATGTCCTATTTTCATTAATAAAAAAGTTGATTAACGGATTGTAACTAATTAGCTCACTGATCGTTACGAATAGTCTCTCTATACTATGTCCCCTGGCCGTATAACTGACCTGCGCAGACCGCATTAACCTAACTTTCATGGCTTGTTTTTAAAATATTCCGTAAGCCAAAAAAAACACCCTGTATATATATATATATATGAGAGACACATGTTGGATTGGGGCCGAAGGCGTAGAAGACAGACATGCAGGGTGACAGTAGAAAACGAACCAGGAGGATTTTATTCGACGTTTTGACCTGAAACAGGTCTTCGTCAGAAATAGGGTTACAAGAAAAATGTGGTTCTATTTATACAGTTTTTAGAGGGAGAGAGTTCGCATACAAAGAAAG
>JAZHYW010005109.1:0-18522 GCA_037355805.1 Ixodes ricinus | reverse complement strand
AGGCCGAGCTGCGACGCACCTTTGCCAACCAGCACCGACGACAGCGTGCCGACGAACTCATGCGAGCGAGAACCCAAGGGCAGACCGAGAGCGTCACAAGCTTCGTCGAAGACGTTCTCCACCTGATGAATCGCGCCGACCCAAATGCTTCCGAAGAGAAAAGCTGCGGGTCTTGATGCGCGGCGTAAAAGAAAACATCTTCGGAGGCCTTGTTCGGAGCCCGCCTACCACTGTCGAAGGCTTCATCACGGAGGCCACCAACATCGAACGTGCTCTTCAAGCTCGTGCCGCCCACTATCACCGAGGTCCCGGCGTCGCTGCCTTCTCGTCTTCTGACTAGAACAACACGGACATCCGCGAGATAGTCCGGGACATCGTCCGTGAAGAGCTGAAGAAGCTGCTACCGGCCGCCGAACGTCCAGCTTCACTCTCGATCGCCGAGATTGTTCGAGAAGAGGTCCAGCAAGTGCTCCAGCCAGACGTTCTCGCCGACGCCACACCGGAACCACCAGCTGTGACCTACGCCGCAGTTGTTCGTCGTCCGCAGCCCCCTGTCACCCGGCAGTACCCAGCTGCACCCCGACGAGAAGTCTCTTCGCCGCAGTACACTCCGCGCCAAGAGCAGCGTGGACCTCGAAAGACCGACGTGTGGCGCACGGATGACGGCCATCCGGTGTGCTTTCACTGCGGGGAGGCTGACCACGTTTACCGAAGGTGCCCCTACCGCCAGCTCGGCCTGCGAGGATTCGCGCCAAACGACCGTCGACCTCGTTTTGGAGAACGACCAAGAGACATCGAGGAATACCTCCGTCGCCCTCCGTCACCAGCGCCAACAGCACCACTAGGTTCCCGTTCTCCATCCCCCCGACGTTCCGCGTCGCCTTTCCGTCGGTCGCGCCGTGACAGCCTGTCCCCCCTATCTTGTCGGGAAAACTAAGTGCGGCAACGCCCGGAGGTGCCGTTGCCGAAGACGACCCAAGTAAAGAGCCTCCAAGAACGCCGGAGCGCTCCCACTCTCTCGACGCCACGCATCCCTACGACGCCCCTGCAACGGTGTCCAACAACCTAAACGTCGCCATCGACGGCCACGACGCATCAGCACTCGTAGACACCGGAGCAGACTACTCAGTCTTGAGTGGGAGGCTCTCCCGCCGCCTTCGAAAAGTCATGACGCCGTGGGATGGACCTCTAATACGAACCGCCGGAGGACACCTCATTACACCATTCGGGAGATACACTGCTCGAGTCGAGATCCAGGTTGAGACTTGCCCTGTGAAGTTCGTCGTTCTACAAGACTGTTCCAGAGACGTCATCCTCGGCATGGACTTTCTGTGTGAATACGGCGCCGTCATCGACCTTGGTGAGAACAGATTGACGCTGCGCAAGCCTGTTCCGCCTTCAGAAAAACCCCAAACAGCGTCAGCCACCGTTGGAGTCGCTGCCGCCCACGTGAACCTGCCGCCACGATCAAGTGTTGTCGTACCCGTCGTGACCGATGCAGCTACCTGCGGCGAAGTTGTTCTTGAAGGCAACCTTCAATTGCTCCTGGGAAGAGGAATTGGCGTCGCAAGAGGAGTGACTAAACTTCAGGATGGGCGCACGGTTGTCCTCGTGACAAACTTCCGACAAGAAACGCAACACCTCACAAAAGGTGCCGCTGTGGGCCACGTCGAGGAACTTTGGAACTCCGCCGAAATCGCCGTGATTGATGAAGAATCATCGCCACCTCAGCAAGACATTACGCCGCCAGCGCAGCTTGACATTGACCCCAAGCTTCCAGGCCCGAAACGACGGCAGCTGAGGGACCTCCTCACCGAATATAGCAACTGCATCGCGACGTCGTCGAAGGTGCGCCAAACCACCGTTGCGAAGCATCGCATCGTCACCGACGACGACGCGCTCCCTGTGCACCGATCGCCGTACCGAGTCTCCATAAAAGAACGGGAGGTCATCCAACAGCAAGTGGAAGAAATGCTGAACGACGACATAATCCAGCCTTCAAGTTTCCGTGGGCCTCTCCAGTCGTGCTGGTTAGGAAGAAGGACGGAACGCTTAGGTTCTGCGTGGACTACCGGCAGCTGAACGCGGTAACGAAGAAAGATGTCTATCCACTCCCCGAATCGATGACACCCTAGACCGCCTGCGCCACTCTCGATACTTTTCATCGATGGACCTGAAGAGCGGCTACTGGCAGTTTGAAGTCGACGAACGGGACCGAGAGAAGACAGCTTTCGTTACGCCAGATGGCCTGTACGAGTTCAAGGTCATTCCTTTCGGCCTATGCACGGCGCCGGCAACGTTCCAGCGTGTCATGGACACAGTACTGGCAGGGCTGAAGTGGCAGAGCTGTCTCGTCTACCTTGACGACGTCGTGGTGTTTTCAAGTGACTTCGACGAGCACTTGCGACGACTCCGAGCTGTTCTCCAAGCTATTCAGACCGCCGGACTCACACTCAAGCCGTCAAAGTGCCGGTTCGCCTATGACGAACTGAAGTTTCTGGGCCACGTGGTTAGTAACAATGGCGTCCGCCCAGACCCCGAGAAGACTCGCGCCGTCGCGGCATTTCCAGCGCCGACAGACAAGAAAAGAAGGCCGTGCGAAGATTCCTTGGACTTTGCGCCTACTATCGACGCTTCGTTCGGGATTTCGCTAAAATTTCCGCACCGCTCACAAACCTGACGAAGGACGCCGAGAAGTTCGAATGGGGCGAGGAGCAGCACCAGGCATTCGACGAGTTGAAACGACGACTCCAGACTCCTCCTGTGCTTGGTCATTTCGATCAGGATGCGGAAACCGAGATTCACACAGACGCAAGTAACGCGGGACTCGGCGCAGTACTGGTCCAAGTGCAAGAAGGCATCGAGAGAGTCATCGCCTACGCAAGTCGGACACTGTCCAAGGCGGAGAAAAATTACTCCACGACTGAGAAAGAATGCCTTGCGGTCGTCTGGGCAATCACGAAGTTTCGTCCGTACTTGTACGGGAGCCCGTTCCGCGTGGTGACGGAAAACCACTCGCTTTGCTGGCTTGCGAACCTCAAGGACCCGTCAGGACGCCTCGCTCGATGGAGTCTGCGACTACAAGAGTTCAACATGACTGTGGTCTACAAGTCAGGCCGCAAGCACAGCGACGCCGACTGCCTGTCCAGAGCCCCCGTCGAAACCCCTTCCGGCTGCAGCGACGACAATGACGATGAGTGCTTCCTAGGAGCAGTCAACACCGACGACATGGCACGACGTCAACGGGACGATCCTGAGCTGCGAGCATTAATCGAGCACCTGGAAGGGGGCGGGAGTACCGTGCCCCGTGTTTTCTCACGAACCCTGCCGACTTTCACCATTCGACAGGGTGTGCTCTACAAAGAGAACTTCGGAAACAACAACTCGCCGTGGCTACTGGTAATCCCGGCCGACCTTCGAGAGGAGATTTTTCAAGCATGTCATCACGACCCGACGTCCGGACACCTTGGTTACAGCCGGACACTGGCCCGTATTTGTGAAAAGTATTACTGGCCCAAGCTCCCCAAAGCCGTCCACCTCTACACCCGACACTGCCACGAGTGCCAGCGACGCAAGAAACCGCCGACGAAGCCGGCAGGTCTGCTGCAGCCGATTCCTCCGCCAACTACACCGTTCCAGCAGATCGAAATGGATCTACTTGGTCCTTTTCCGCCGTTTTTCAAGTTTTTCATCGAATCCATCGTCCTCCGGCACGGCGCTCCCGAAGTCCTGATTACAGATCGCAGATCACCGTTCATGGCACAGCTGACCCAAGAAATCCTCCGGCTCAGTCACACCAGCCATCGTCGTACTACTGCGTACCACCCACAGACCAACGGGCTGACGGAGCGACTCAACAAGACAATCGCCGACATGATTTCTATGTACGTCGACGTAAAGCACAAGACGTGGGACGAGGTGTTGCCCTACGTCACGTTCGCCTACAACACGGTGGTGCAAGAGACGACAGGAGTGACCCCGTTTCAGCTGGTGCATGGCAGAAAAGTGACGACCATGCTCGACGCAATGCTACCCCACGAACCAGCCGACGATGGGATCCCCGACGCCCAGGTGGTTGCTCAACGAGCCGAAGAGGTTCGCCAACTTGCCCGACTCCGAATTCAAGATCAACAACGTGTCGACACTACCCGGTACAACCTTCGTCGTCGGGACGTCCAATTCCAGCCTGGAGATAGGGT
This sequence comes from Ixodes ricinus, assembly GCA_037355805.1. NCBI lineage: Eukaryota > Metazoa > Arthropoda > Arachnida > Ixodida > Ixodidae > Ixodes > Ixodes ricinus. The sequence goes on along the minus strand of JAZHYW010005109.1, from coordinate 14,323 downwards.
GTGGGTGTGGACACCGATCCGCCGCCGTGGTCTCAGCGAAAAACTCTTGAAGCGCTACTTCGGACCCACAGAGTGCTTCGTCGACTTGGGGATCTGAACTACGAGGTGATGCCCGACGGAACACGGACTTCATCACGCCGCCCTCCACGACCAGAAGTCGTCCACGTCGTGCGCATGAAGCCGTACTACACTCGATAGGACTGTGGACCTTGTGTGTTCCAAATGACTCTTTAACTTACCGTTCGTTTTGTTTGCTTTGTTTTCTTTTGTTTCGTGCTGCATCGGGGCGATGCACTTTTTTAAGGGGGAGTAATGCCGCGCGCGCAGCTTGCCAAGTAGGCAGCGCGCGCGTGGCCTAACGGTTATAGCGCCTGCCTCCCACGCGAAAAGCCAGGGTTCGATTCCTGGCCGCGGTGACGTCGTTTTGTAGACATTTAATGTAATGTTCTGGTAAATTCGAGAACCGTGTTGCTTGTTCAAGGTCAGAAAGTTCTACACGCCGAACCTTCTGGGCCGATTATTCCAGAAGCCCACGCATGTACAGTGGTCACGGAATGAAACGCGAACAAGGAGCGCACGGTTTTCGACCCACGCTGAGTCACCTAGAGACGCAACACCGAAGGTTTGGATGCACTGAGCAAGAGTCTAACACATCGAAGGAGGAGCCATCTTCTTGCAGCTCCCATCTGGTTCAGGTGGTGCAGCATCTAGCGAAAACCATGCACCCACTGTTCGCGTTTCATTCCGTGCCGACTGTACATAAGGGGCTCCGCGTGGCAAGCCGCAGTCAGTTTCGCCTCAGCGTTCGATCTTGCCGCTTCGCCGCCTTCGACGCCCGCGACGCTCTCTTGTTATCTTTCTTTTCCCCTTTTATTTTTCGGCACAAGTTCGCCCCATTAAACGTTGAGTTTACTCAGTCATTCGCCGCCTCATCACTTGTCATTCGTGACAATATTTGTTCATGCCGCGGGCAATGCGGCTTTCCTGTTTTCTTATTGAGTGTTTTTTTGATCGTTTTTTTTTTGACAATTAGTCTTTAAATATAAAATTTTACTTCTAATAATATATATTTAAATATGTGTTTTTCCAAAAGGAAACCGCCCTTTATACAGTGGCGTTTAAGTCATGCATGCGTGACCGGTCGTGTGATGTATCTTCCGCATTTCACTCATAACTACGTAATCACTTGCTTATTTCGTGCTCGTGAATACAGCAGGGTCTAGTCACTGCTTAGTCAATGATTCTTTGCTTACCACGCGACGTGAAGAGAAAGTTGAGTAACAGTGCCGACTTTAATGCACAGAAATTTCGGGAAGTGTCTTTCCTTTCTCCGTGGGTATCAGGTCTCTCCTTGGCGGCCACAGTGTGGGGGGCGTAGCTTGCTCACCTTTTTCGCGGTGTGGTCATGATGTACGGCCAGTGGCTGGCCTCATGTTTTGCTTTGGTGCTGTGTCGATCACAGGTGCCACCATCGTGCACAAAGATGAGCCCTAACCCGAAGAAGAAGTTATGCTATAAGGTTGGGAAAGACGTGCTTCTTTCCCGACTGCGATTCGGGGTACCGGAACTGCGCAGAGGAGTGTCCTTCTTTAAAGCTCGATCAAATGACGCTTGCCTGTAGCAGTGGCGTCGTGCAATCCCGAGGGCCGATCGCAAGTTACTACATAGTCTCCTTATCTCGTTGACCAAGTGAAGACCAAGCTTGACAGTCTAATTTCTGTCAAAGACTGGGAATGCGAAGATGTCTGTACAAAAAAGGCGTAAGAAACCAAGGCTGTGGACTGCATACTATATTATGTAACTGGGTTTTTAGAATGTGAAAATGAAAAAAAGGTACACGCTGCCCTGCATGCCGATCCGCTCTCAGCATTGACAAAAAACTTCTCCTGATGCAGCACTGACAAACCTGAAGAACAGAGGAGGCCTTATACACCCCAAGAAGAACCTTTTCCAACTACTGAAGAAAGCGGAATGGTTCTTCGTGGAAAACAAAAGCCATCAGACTGTCTACTGGAATACAATCGACATTGTTCTTGACACATGCAAAATGACGTTTTCATGCGCTGAACACAAAGAAGAAACAATTGCCCAGTTGCTCCACTACTACTTCCGCATGCAAATGCGACGACACTGTAAGCATATTACGATGAGTAGGAACAAACAAGCTCAAGAAATAAAGAAATCAGCAAAGCAGCGCTCGTCTTCGTTTAAGGGCACGGGCGAGAAACACAGGATATAGGAGATGGCGTTTTTTGGTAGTATGCAGTGAATTCAGCTTTCGTGTACATTTTAAAGCACAAATATTTGTCAGGTATTTTTTTACCTGTAAGACGGGGTGACACCATGTTGTGAGAGTTATAGATGAAAAGTGATTTATGTCCTATAACCGCTACTATTGTTTGACTTTCGGTCACTGTGTCATCATGTCAGTTAGTATGTCATCATACTGCGTAATCATTTCTGTCACTATGTCATAATTAATAGGAACTTTTGCTGCTCACAATGTTTGTATGTTCCACAATACAAGTTGATATCGTATGTATAAACCATTTGTAACCCTTTTGAAAAAAAAAACAGTATGATTCTGAACCCGGCATACCCGAATTTGAACTGGGTAAAATGGAAATCGAACTGATTAAACTGGTGATATTAGCGGCGAGATGTTTTGGTGGCGCCCTCCTATGGTTCCCCCTTGTGACGTCATTACCTTGCAAACAACAAGTTCGATGGTGTTTGTAAATAGCATGGTGGAAGCTTGAAATCATTGCGCTCTCAAAGGAATACTGCCAACACCATCAAAATTAAAGTTCTTTCATTCCTCTTATTTCCGTCGATGATAAATCCTTTTCTGACGTCATAGTCAGCGTTTGGCCAATCACGGAAGGCCGACCACAACGACGCTTTCGGTCGCGCACGTCGCCAATAGGAAAACAAACTGCCAAATTGGAACATTAACCTGCCAAACAGGAAGCAAAACTTGCCAAATAGGAAGTAAAACTTGCAAAACAGGAAGCCGAACTTGCCAAGTAGGAAGCAAAACTGGCCAAACAGGCAGCCGAACTTAACAAACAGATAGCTGAACTTGCGAAACAGACTAAACTGAGTGCTAGACAGGTAAAAGTGTTAGCAGAACTGGTCCTACTGGTATTTGAACTGTTCAGAATGGGGACTAAACTGGTTACACTGATAACCAAACTGTTCTTTAAACTTGTAGCGGAGCTTCGAATTGTGGTGGAACTGTTCAAACTGGTAGCTAACTGCTCAAACTGGTGGTCGAACTGTTCACATTGGTAATTGAGCTCCTCTAACATTCAGTTGAACTGTTCAAAATCGTGTATATATACCGAAGAAGGTTGTTGTATAATCTGCTTAGCAGCACACCTCAGTCAAATATTTGTAAATGTAATTTAATTATAGTTACAACGTTCGCCGCCTTTTGCTCCAGCTTCCCAGACCTGTGGTTTAAACAAACACAAACAATAAATTTGTCCGAAATAAAGGTAATTACAATTAGACCAACTACTGGACAAAAAGTACTTCATTGCAATTTAGATTACTTTTATAAAGTAATACAATTTCACAATTACTTTCCTTTGAGCTATCCGACATGAATGGCTTTTATATAACAGCATTTTGTTTGCTCTGAAATGCAATTGTCGAGGGTTTTCTTTTGGCATTTGTATTGCTGGTTTTAATTCATATGATAGGATGCTAAATTGCAAGTAGAACACAGTTAATTGATTTGGCGATTTCACAGTTTAGGATTGTTAGTGTTTGTATTACTAAAAATAAGTATATCTTAAGTCTCAGTAATGCACTCCCAGTCAATCCAAAATTACTATATCCACGCCGACCGTCGAGCAGTGTACGTGTACGATCGAAGCAACTTCATACAATAATACGTCATTCGTTTTTTTTAAACCTTAATTAAGCGATTTATCCGTATACGTTAAGTTCGCAGCGATTTGCACTTTATGCAGTTGCACCGTACAAAAACCTTGATCCGCATGGGAAGAATTATTTAGGCCCCACTGTGTAACATTACTAGAATTTTTTTTCCAATAAGGCAGGAGCAGGGTGGAAAAAATCACCCGACCTCCTTAAAAGCCACGCAACGTGTATAGCAATTTACGGAACTGTTACCAAACATGCTGTTTTACAAAACATGCGAGCACGACCTAGGTGTTTACTCTTAATTACTCTGAATTATTGAAGGCCCAGTAGATTATGCCGGGAAGTTTTAAATATATAAGAGTATTGTTTTGACGTTGAGTCATCATCGGAAAGTTCTCGTTTAAGAAAAAACAAGAACCGCACGGGGAGAAGAAAATCAGTGCCAGTGCGCCAACATAAATCCATCATTTCACTACACAGTACACAAGGACCGAGTAAAGAATGCATAATTTCCTTCACAAGCCCTCTATACAAGCCTTCAAAGCCCCTTTATACTTGGGCGCCATCTATCCTCGTGCGAGTGAAGCGCGCTCGGTGCGGCGAACATGTTGTGGTCGCCGCGCGAGACAGAGAGTCATCACCTAAATGTATTTCTTCCACCGTGGTGTCAACTGAAAGAATTCAGATTACATAAAACAAAACAAAAAAAGCAAACACAGCTGATACCTGTCTGATCGCCCAAGCATCGGCATTCAGACATGTAAGCGTTTACACTTTTCGTGGTTAGGAGATTGCGGCATTATGATTGTTTGCGGTCCAAGTGTGCTCGACTCAGAATAACTAGCATCCGACGTTTGCTTGAGGACAAAGTATTCCATGGTATACGTTTGTATCACAGCCAATGGTCGCCTGCGCACAAAGTCTCATGGAAGTATGACTGGCTTCCGCATAGCCGCCTGTGGGTTATGTACACTGGACTAAGTATGACTCGCCGCCGACGGTCCCTGCTGACTAAGTATGCTGGACTAAGTGTAACCAACAAGCGCCTGTAGCCCGCGGACTGAGTATGCTAGGCGCCGACTGTGACTGCATACTAAGTAGGCTAAGTGTAACTCGCCTCCGATCGTTGTCTCTAGGCTAAGTATGCTAGGCACAGTATAAATCGCCGTAGATGTTTGCGTGCGACTGCAGGCAATCGTCAGCGGCAAGTCATGCTTACCTTGCGCTCACATTCATCTTCTACTTGCGGCGCAGAGGCAAAGATGCTCGATTCCCGCTGAGCTCCTGGGTGAATGTTTCCGTTTTTTCGGTTGTGTGTTCCTGATTATAATCACATATCAACTGTTATTAGTAATTATGTGCTTTGGATGCTTATGCATTGCGTGCGACGGGTTATGCATCCTTAGCATTGCCTTGGCCAGCGTGTAACGCTTTCTCGCCACACTCGAGCGTTATACATATTTCTGAAATCCAACCCAACATCATATTTGTGCTAAAAGACCAATTGAATTGTCCTAAATGGACTTGATAAAAAATTGCGTGTCCATGCCACAACCTTTTGCGTATGTTAAAAAAGGTGCGGTTGAATGGCCAAGATTTATTTTTGGTGTTGGCACCCTATTCAGGGTATGCATACTTTTGTTTTACAGATGACGTGCCTGAATCCCCAGGTACGTGTTTCAGAGTTATTATTCCTATATAAAAATTGTTTTTCCAAACTTGATGTCTGACTTGTGACTCAAATAATAACAATAATATTATTAATAATAACAATGTTCATAATATTTTTATAAATATTACTTTTGAGGGCACATAAACAACTCGCCGGTCTTCTCTTATGTGCAAAAATACAGGCAATATTCAACGGTGGGGAGCAGTACAAACAACATAAGATCATAAACCGAACATACACTCAGTTCACAAAGTGATAACAAGCCCTTCCACTTGCTTCCTGAAAATAGTGAAGTCGCTGATTCCTTGTATTATATCATTATCGAAGCGAAGGAAAAGCGATTGTATGCGGGTTTAACGTGACTAAAATACAGAGTAAAACATAAAAGGTACGTTAATTTCTATTTGAAAACGCCGGAGATAAATATTCACGTCACCTAGCATCATACTATTTTCTACGATTCTATTTCCTAGTGTGTACAAAACATTCGGTAACGCACTTCTCTTTAACATATAGACGTTGGCAAGTACGGCGTCTGGGCGCCGTCATCTTGCTGCTGCTACGAGTAGATCGTCTGATGTTGAAGCATAGCTGAGACCCGTGTGTATATGCCTCAGCAATGCTTGAGTATCAGATGATGTATCCACACCATCAGCAAGATGGCGGCGCCCTGAGGCCGTACTGGCATACGCCCTGTAGGGTGGTAGAGAAAGCGTTATCAAGAAAAAATACAGACCACTTTTTGTGACGGCCGCCATGTTAAATTTTCACGTAGCTGAGTTGGGGCAAATGAACAAGTAATTTTATTTGCCGACTGGAAGGCACTAGAATTATAGCGGTTCGGGCCATCCTTACCGAAATAAACACTTCAGCCCCGGTGTGTTGAGGGAACTTCTCAGCGCGTCAAACCTCTTCAGCCCGTCAGACCCCTCAGCCTTTCAAATCGCCTCGCCCTTCAACCCTTTAGTCGCCCAAATATCTTAACGCTAAACCAAACAGACAGTTTAAAACGTTACTGGAAATGTAATTTTCACCTTGACTTTTACATGCATGTTACAACTCAAAAAGACGATAAGAACCAATGTTTACTAAAACACGGGCGCAAGTCGCTGTAGACAAACGCGATCAAACCAAACAGGGACAACCGAGCTTTTGTCGCAAACATATCTTTCGAGGTACTTAAAATGCCACTGAGTAAATTTTATTTTATCAAACAAAACCGAGCGGGTACACCGCACGCACTGATACACACTGTAAGTAGCACGTTTAGTGAAAACAATGAACGCTCTACCAACATCCGCCGCTCTTGAGAAATCCTGACAGGCACGGCGTCGTAATATCGTGGAATCGCGTTGTCTTCTTTGCCGTTTTTTATCGCTAGATGCTTTAAAGTTGAACGGACGAAGAGGCGCAAGGAACAAGGCACTGAGAGACCTTGATCCGCACATCTAAACTGTTCTAGAAGATGGATTTCACGCATGGGACGGCAAGCCGCCTCTGAGCGTCCGCTTCTTGTAGCGCATTTAGTTTCAGCTCGTTGACGGAGAAAAAACAGAGTAACAAGCTTCTGATTGAGGCAATTTTTCGACTGACTAAAACTGGTTATCTTCAAAGAAACAGCAAAAGGTACCTCTCCCGTTTTCGCCACGCATCCTCTCTGCCTCGTGAGCGAGGACTGGGTGTCCTTGGGTGTCGGGAAAACGCCATCTCTTTCTATCGCTTGTCTCTCTCTCTCTCTGGTCCAGCCCGTGAAACAAATACACATAAGAAAGAGACACAGTAATAAAGGACTGGGGAACGTCTCCTCAATTTCAAATGCTCGTTGGGGCCGCCCGATACAAAATGATCAAGCGGCTCCCCGACGCATATATCCTGAGGGGTCACGTGATCTTCAACAGACACGTTAAGACAACTTTAACAGGTGCTGTTATTTCACGGAAAGGATTGAGAAAGGCCCCACAAGCCTCTCAAAACCTGTGGCGGTTTCCTACCATCTTTTGGGATTCGTAAAGAGCACATGAGGCCCCTTAAAACACTGACAAAATTCTCAAACCCGTCAAACATGTTTAAAGGGTACGTCAAAACATTTCAGAAACCCTGGGTGGCCCCACGGACGGATTTTCAATTGGGATTGGTTCTACGTTTTTATCATGCTTTTTTATTGTAGTTACGCTTAAATATTTACCAAAGTGTTTGTCGCCGAACCCATCTACGCGAAATTTCAACATGGCGACCGCCACAGGAAAACGGTCTACATTCAAAATAAAATGGACGTCCAAAATCGCAGTCGTAAACTGTGCAAATTAGCCTTTTCGGCATATCTTCAATTTTGGGTTGCTCGAGTCCAAGATAATGAATTTCGAGCAACGTAGATGATTTGTAACATTAATCTAACTAAGGCACAGTATAGAAGAACGATTGACGCCAGGTTCTTGAAGAGATGTGTAATGCATAATATGATGCTCTACATACTTGTCGGTTTGTCTATAATTAAAGACACATGAATAGCAAATGTCAATGCGGTATCTATACATGCGCCAAGGTCTTTTACAACAAATATATGTGTTTTCAGCGTTCGTTCCAAAACGCAATCGTATTATAACCAATTGACGTCTGCACATTTACAAGACATTTGTTTTCAAGGGATTGATCGATTACATGTTCGCTGAACGTCATTCAACTATGCGAGATATATTTTGCTGCAAAACGTGGCAGTCAATAAAATAAAGCACATTAATAAAAAGCTGAAGATAATCAGTAGACGTTATTAGCGCGGCATTTTTCACCCGCGAAGCTAAGTCATTCACAAGTGTGAAAACCAAACGAGGACCAAGAATGAAACTTTGAACGACACTAGAATGTGCAAAAAAAATGTTTGAATACTGTTGTGTGCGCGGACTGGAACCAAGTAACTTGAAACCACGTAGACTGTTTTGTAAAATATATATAAACATAATTTGTGCAATAACAGCTCACGGTTAACTTTGTCAAAACCCTTCTATATATCTATATATACACTGTTTACTTGTCCTCTATTTGTAACACCAGGAGCAGAGGAGTTTCAAAAAGAGCACAGGTTTCTTTCAACTGACTGACATTTTAAAAATCTGTGCATGGCAAGTAACGAACGTCTAGCTGAAAATAAAACAAAATTTGGTTATAAATAACGGACTCGAGCACTTTAGAATACCCACACCATAAAGATGTCGGGCGGTAGTTATTCGTAAAAGAAGCATCCCATCATTTTGTGATAGGTACAACGACCGATTTCTTCCATAGTAAGGGGAAGATTACCCTACCCCAGTGGTTCTCAATCATCGATATTTCGCGGACCCTTGTGGATCTGCGGAAAAAATGAAGGACTCCGTTCGCGGTGAAGGGAGGGGAAAAGTATAGGTTGAATATAATAATTATTTAGTAAATGGATATAACTAAGGGCTAGTGTGAAGTAAAGGGGATCGGTGGCCGAGTGGGCTAAAGCGCACACCCAGCTCGACGCGCGTGAAGTGAAAGCTCGGGCTGCAGAACCCAGGGATCCTGGGCTCGTGCCCCAACCCTGCCCGTTTCCATCTGGATGAGCATCGTACCGGCTTGCGGTCGTGTATCACTACTGCGTGGCGGACGTTAAAGACCCCGGGCTAGCGGTTGTACTGCACTGGCTAAATTGCTCATCTACAGCGAGTGACTCGTCGCAACTTTAATTGGCTGACCAACTACACACTGTTTAAATATCCCCATAACCCAATTTTTTTGCGAAGAAAACCTGTGTTACTGTTCTACACACGAGAAAACTCGCCCGAAAACTTGAAACATTTCTTCTCGACCTGAAAAAATACAACTTTTATTGCCAGGCTTGATTGATGAGGCAGGGCTTCGCGGACACTTAGAATGCTTCAGCGGAGCCCAAAGGGTCCGCGGACCCCAATTGAGAACCACTGCCCTACCCTATAGCTGGGAGACAAGTGAAAGATATGTGCCACCAGTGTGTAAAAACAATTTACTGCACACTTTAATAAAAAAATCTGAAATATTATTTGTGCCTGCGGATAACTTTGGTTTTATCATTTTGATGGAATCTGAGATGTCGTTGGCATCTACTAAGATAAAAAAATCCTCGTAGTTCATTTCAAAATAAAGGGCCGTACAATAGTGTACTCAGTTTTGTAGCACGCAGCGAAATAGCCTGAAAATATATTAGGCACTTTGGAAGGAGAGGAGACATATACAGTGCATGTTATCTGATCGGTGGCGCCGACAAATAGATTGGTTCTTATTTAACACGATTGTGCTAGTCTTGCGAACCACCAGAAGTTTCTTTAAGCACCGGTTTAAGCTACGATCCACCTGGTCAAGGTGTAAAGGTATGACCCGTGAGTTAAGTTTTTTTTACAAGAGCCAAGGAGATAAAAAAACACGCTTTACTATAGGGTATACTCCTGTCGCTTGTAAAGTCTCGGAAAGTTGTCATTTTTACTCAAATAGATTTTCAGTTTTTTAGAGAACTATTTCGGGCAAATTGAAATTTTAAAAGTAGGTGGTGGCACAAATATTGGGATAGTGTACTTTGCAACCTAAGTAAATGTGTCAGTCGCCAGCTCGGGATAAGTTATTGTGAGGATTTTACTCCAGTCCAATTTATGGAAATATTTGTACCTGCATCCAAGTAATCACCTTCATGATAGCAGTAGGTATATTACGCCTGAGGCCGGTCTCTTACGTGGAAGACATATTTCTACGAACGGCGGGTGAAATGCATCCACCGGCACCAAGCGCGTTAAAATGGGGGTTATAAAATCAACCCACACATTTGAAAGACATGGTCAAGATACTCCCAGTGATATTCTATACCTTGAAGTTGCTCCTGTTACCAGAAGTTCGCAAACGACAGTAACCATCATGCTTTTTCGGTTGTCATGGGGTTGCGATTAGCGACTTTGAGAAACCAATCGAATTCAGGAAGATTAACGTGTCTATATATCTTAACTCTGTGCTTATCAATATCAATGTGTTTTCTCAACATTTAATATATACTCTATAAAATACTTGGTCAACATGCGGAGGGAAATAATAGTTTTCAATAAGGTAGCAGAAACTATCGCTTGTCTTGATATCTATCCGAACACATTCAGAATAAGATACAGAATGCAAGATACTAAGTGTCGCTGCCATTTGTAATGCGAATGTCTCTCCCTATTGAATACGCGTACTGTCGAGGTGACCAAAAAATTGGCTGCCTCGACAGTACGACAGTACGACAGAGACTAGCTTCCGGCCAAATTTTAGTTTAGTTTGGTGCTGAAAACACTGCTTCTTTACAAGCCAAAGGAAACGACGAGTAAGATGGAAACCTACGTTGTTAGAGCAAACAGCAGTTCTGCCTTCAACGAAGGGCACAACAAGGGTTTGAATCCCAGTTACAGATGTACTTGGTATAGTCTACAGACAAATAATGCCAAGTTGTGCACGGGCGGAAGAACAGCGTTCAGCTTGTTAGGCTCAGCTGTACCAGACGATGGCTTGGCTCGTTGGCGAAGCTTGACCATGGCAAATCCATCGTCCGTCATGCTCCACAATTTTCCTTCGTCTACACCGCGTAATCCAGCGTTCAGCCCCGTGGAATCACGTTCGTCGTCACTCACTGTGCCTGGACGTAACATCTCGCCCTCGTGACCAAGAGGCTACGAAGGTTCATGTTGTACGTTCAGTGGCAGCCCCGTTGACGCAGAAGAGGCGTGAAGTTCAGGTTTCGGCAAAGCCGAAGGTTGTGCGCCCACAGGGGCGTCATCTGGCCATGACAATTACTTCAGTGGAATTCCTTCCACAACGTTCTTCCGCAGCTGCATAACAATTCGGCGAGAACATTCGTATTTTCCACCCAGAGGCACTAGACCAGGGGTGGCCAAGCTGCGGCTCGCGAGACGCATGCGGCTCTTCGCGTGCTAAAGTGCGGCTCGCGGCTCCCTCCCTCACCTCCCCCCCCCCCCACGCCTTCCTCCCGGTCGATACGGGCTCTTCCCTGAAAATGAAAAGATAGACCGCGTTTTAAATCGAAAGACAAGTTGCGGTTTGGTAGTCTTGTGCTACTGCTACGTTACGTTCAAATTGACTGCTTTTGACTCCAATAAGTTAAAAGTAGCTCGACTTTTTTTTATTGCTCTACACAAAGTTCCCCCCCCTCCCGCGGGCCCCACGCGGCTCTTCGATGCTTCGAGGTTTTGTTTGCGGCTCTTAGACCGGGTCAGCCTGGTCACCCCTGCACTGGTCCTTCGTTGTCAGAATTACCGGCTTGCTTGCAGGGTTGGGCAGTATCGCGATAAAAATGCAGTGGTCGGAACTACTGCGCCATTTGCGCCAAAATGCGTCAGAACAAATTACCTGCTAGCATGCAGCTTCAAGGTCCGTGCAATGTCTGCGCCAAAAGGACGCTGTTCTCGAAAAGGAAACTGGAAGTGTCTGGCACGTGGCATTCTTAGCGATGCCACTGAAAATTCGGAAAGCACAGTTTTTTTAATAAATTTTTATGGATGCCTAAGTATTATTTGCGAAGAGTAGGTCTGCGCAAATATTCGTATTATCAAATAGTAGTTTTAAATAATAAGCTATTTGATAATCGCTTCAAAAAGAACTGCGATATTCATACTTTTCTAGATGTTGATCGCGGCGGGTTAGCCCTCTTTAGTGTGCTTCTCCTCAAGCACCGGTGCACTGCGGAGAAGCAATTCCCGCAAAGCTGACACCGCGATTTTGTTACTCGCGTCGCCATAAGCGCAGCCGCGCATTTAGGCGAAAACACACCTTGAAATTGGTCTAACGCACGCACACGCCTTGTGTAATAAAAATAAATGTGATTGGTGATATTAATATTGCAGTGAAATCTTTAAATTGAACTGTGGCTTTTATGCAAGGGTTTATGTCAGGCAGCAATGTTTTAACAACCCGTGCTCATTACTTGAGCTTGTTTTGTTTTAATTCAGAATTGATGAAATTATTTTCATATAGCAAGAAGATTTATAAATCTTCTCAATTAGGTATGGTGGGGCTCCCTTATGGGTTTAATTTTATGTCATGTATATTATTTACTTGCCATCCTAATGTAGCCATTGAACTGTCTCAGGGTACAGTCTATACATATTGTTAGATTAAATTTGACAGAGCTCATACAAGTACCAGTTAGAAGCTTAAGAGCAACCTTCGCGAGTTCAGCTGAATTTGTATTTGAGCATAGTGTAACAATATAGAAAGGCGCGGAGAAAAACGCAGACTATTCAATATTCAATTTAAGTATATACGCGCAAATCCACAATTCCCTGTGAATTTTCTTGCATCGCGTGAAACTTGGAGCCGACACTGAGCGACAAGGTGACCTGGCGACTTCCGCCTTACTGTTGATCCCAAAGGGTCTCGCGCTCTCCTGAACCTTTTCTTCTTCTTCATTAGTGAAAGGGGAGACCTATGGACGTTTGTTGACACAGAACCACGAGTTAAAAGTGCGAGGCCACTGCACATCCGCTGCGCTTGCATGGTGTAGCGACGATGCCACGACCAAAGGAAGATGGTGTCTGGAGTGCTGCACATTTGGCATCACGTGATCGGCCCCATTAAGTTTGCAGCGTTGGCCGCGCTTTAACGTAAAATGAACTCAAGTTTATATAAGGTGCTGTCCGGCTGACGGACCCTGTAGAATAAACCGCACTGGCTCCTGCTCCCACGCAAACTGTCTTGTCTGATTCCATATGCCTTACAAAGAACTGTGACGAACCTCTGAAACATCTATGAAACTCTGGAAGAGGCCATCACAACAACCTCTCAGGGTATCACGAGTAGCCTTGCAGGAAATTTCTCGATACGCACCACCTGAAGGAAAAAGAATATATATATATATATCTACCGAATGTTTTTTTTAAACTTAACAGAATTTTTTTGGAAAACCATGAAAGCTAGATCAATGCGGTTTGCGCAGGTGAGTTATACGGCCAGGGGGACATAATATAGGAGACTAATCGTAACGATCAGTCGGCCAATTGGTTAAAATCCGTTAACGAACTTTTTAATTAATGAAAATAGACATATAGTTCCAATTAGAAACTTGCTCAGCGTCATCGCAAACCACTAAATCGGTCATTTTCAGGAAGACTTTGAGCGCGTGAGAAGCGTAGTAGTGCACTAAAGTTAGCACTCGTGGAGCACGTACTAAGCTAGCGGTTGCGATAAGGCGGCCGCGCAATTTTTCTGTCTCCTATCTAGCCCCAGCATTGTTCCTGCTCCACGAGCGGTAACTTTAGTGCACTACTACGCTTCTCACGCGTTCAAAGTCTTTCTGAAAATTACTGATTTAGTGGTTTTCGATGACGCTGAGCAAGTTTCTCATTGAAACTATATGTATATTTTCATTAATAAAAAAGTTGATTAACGAATTGTAACTAATTAGCTCACTGATCGTTACGAATAGTCCTCTATACTACGTCCCCCTGGCCGTATATCTGACCTGCGCAGACCGCATTAATCTAACTTTCATGGTTTGTTTTTAAAAATTCTGTTAAACTTAAAAAACACACTATGTATATATATATATATATATATATATATATATATATATATATATATATATATATATATATATATATATATATATATATATATATATATATATATATATATGTAGAGGCATGTTGGCTTGGGGCCGAAGGCGTAGGAGACAGATATGCAGGGTGACGGTAGAAAACGAACCAGGAGGATTTTATTCGACGTTTCGACCTG
>JAZHYW010005108.1:67500-69810 GCA_037355805.1 Ixodes ricinus | reverse complement strand
GAGGGAGCCTGAGAAACGGCTACCACATCCAAGGAAGGCAGCAGGCGCGCAAATTACCCACTCCCGGCACGGGGAGGTAGTGACGAAAAATAACAATACGGGACTCTTTTGAGGCCCCGTAATTGAAATGAGTACACTCTAAATCCTTTAACGAGGATCCATTGGAGGGCAAGTCTGGTGCCAGCAGCCGCGGTAATTCCAGCTCCAATAGCGTATACTAAAGTTGCTGCGGTTAAAAAGCTCGTAGTTGGATCTCAGTTACAGGCGGGAAGTGCGTGGACACCACGTTACGGCCCGTGCTGAACATCATGCCTGTCGTGGCTTGGTTCCCTTCATCAGGTGCCTTGCTTTGACCGGCGCGTTTACTTTGAAAAAATTAGAGTGCTCAACGCAGGCGATTCGCCTGAATAACAGTGCATGGAATAATAGAACAAGATCCTGTTTCTGTTCTGTTGGTTTTTGGAATACAGGATAATGATTAAGAGGGACAGACGGGGGCATTCGTATTGCGGCGCTAGAGGTGAAATTCTTGGACCGTCGCAAGACGAACTACTGCGAAAGCATTTGCCAAGAATGTTTTCATTGATCAAGAACGAAAGTTAGAGGTTCGAAGGCGATCAGATACCGCCCTAGTTCTAACCATAAACGATGCCAACCAGCGATCCGCCTGAGTTACTCAAATGACTCGGCGGGCAGCTTCCGGGAAACCAAAGTATTTGGGTTCCGGGGGAAGTATGGTTGCAAAGCTGAAACTTAAAGGAATTGACGGAAGGGCACCACCAGGAGTGGAGCCTGCGGCTTAATTTGACTCAACACGGGAAAACTTACCCGGCCCGGACACTGGGAGGATTGACAGATTGAGAGCTCTTTCTTGATTCGGTGGATGGTGGTGCATGGCCGTTCTTAGTTGGTGGAGCGATTTGTCTGGTTAATTCCGATAACGAACGAGACTCTAGCCTATTAAATAGGTGCGTGGTTCTCTGCACCTTGCACCCTTCTTAGAGGGACAAGCGGCTCCTAGCCGCACGAAACAGAGCAATAACAGGTCTGTGATGCCCTTAGATGTCCGGGGCCGCACGCGCGCTACACTGAAGGAAGCAGCGTGTTTTTATCCCTGTCTGTAAAGACTGGGTAACCCGTGGAACCTCCTTCGTGATTGGGATAGGGGCTTGCAATTGTTCCCCTTGAACGAGGAATTCCCAGTAAGCGCGAGTCATAAGCTCGCGTTGATTACGTCCCTGCCCTTTGTACACACCGCCCGTCGCTACTACCGATTGAATGATTTAGTGAGGTCTTCGGACCGATACCCGGAGCGGCCTTTCGGTTGCGCCGGTGTGTTGGAAAGATGACCAAACTTGATCATTTAGAGGAAGTAAAAGTCGTAACAAGGTTTCCGTAGGTGAACCTGCGGAAGGATCATTACCGGATCTTTTGCATCTTATTTGTTCTTCCTCTTGTACGGGGATGGACGACTGGATGTTCAAATTATCTGGCGCCGACCCGACCAAGCTTGGATGCCGTCGGGACGGCAACAAACCCAACCAAACTGTGGTTCGGATGTGCCTTTTTCTTTGGGTGGGCCTCCGTTCCTTTCAATGATGCGCCCAGCGGGAGCCCTCTGCTGCCTCGATTGTGAGGAGATTCAAGTGCACCGGGACAATCCGTGGGTTACAAAAGGCGCATCGCCCCCATTTTTCTCTTCTCGAGGATCGCCCTCGTTTTTTTTGAAATAAACGAGAGGCGTTTGAGAGGAGGCTTGTATTTCTTGCGCTTTCGAGATGGCACGGGATGTGCCGGGCGCAGGAAAACTTGTGTTTTGTTCGTACTGATTGAAAAACCAAAACTTACACGACTCTAAGCGGTGGATCACTCGGTTCTCGGGTCGATGAAGAACGCAGCCAGCTGCGAGACTTGGTGTGAATTGCAGGACACACTGAGCACTTACTCTTTGAACGCACATTGCGGCCTCGGGCCTTCCCGTGGCTTCGTCTGTGTGAGGGTCGGATCATATATCAAGAGAGGAGAATTTGTTTTCTACCTCGTTTTGACTGTGTCGGATCGTGGGCAGCACGCATGTTTATGCTTTCTTGCGTTGCGTTTTCACGTTCTCGGAGCGATTGAAGAGATGGAGCAAATGCACGAGTTGGTGCGCGATGCACGCGTGCGCTGACGAGTCCTCCTAGGTCGGTTTTAATCGAACACTGCATAGAAAAAACGAAACTCGATGGAGACCTGTTTGTGGAAATCCCGTCGCACGTTGAACGGCGCTTTTGACGTCGGTGCGTTGGAGATGTGAAACGGTTTCTTTTC
>JAZHYW010005108.1:55000-62500 GCA_037355805.1 Ixodes ricinus | reverse complement strand
ATGATATTACCCGTTCTTGGAATATGATGTGCTCGGTGGTTTGAACATTCTTTCTTGACCCTATTCGTCAAAGTGTCGGGCGACCGTTTAGTAAATGCGCTGCAGCCGCAATGAGGTGCCGTTGTGCTGCATACACGTACGTATTGTAGGTATCTCTTTCGCCTAGCCGCGTTCTGAAAGAAGAAAACAGTCTTTTTTTTTTATGCAAGCATAGCAAGTGACATCGAAATGTCGTGAAGTTTCAGTATCGCGACCGACTTTTAGAAAAACTGAATTTCACTTGGTCAACAGGTCCTTCGATTTCAAGAGCTCGGTGTCTCTCGGAATTTTGGACAGGTTCACCTCACTGGCAAGTGAAAGCCCATGCCGGTGAACGAAAACTCCACGTACAAGAAAGGAAGGAAGGAACGAAGGCTTTCAAGCTGCAGAGCCAACGAAAACGAAACTGTGTGCCTCTCTCGGGTGTTCTTGCCTTCATGGCGGAAGCGTGTTCGCTCCTCGAGTCTTCTTCTTCTTTGTTCAACCTGAAGGACGCGTGTGCTCGACGGGACCTCGTCGCGACGGTCCAGCCACCCCCGCGTTCGCTTCGCTCACGTAAACAAGCTTACGTCCCCATTCGCTAAAAACAACCATTCAACTCTTCCGTAGCATTGTCACTTGTGTATTCTGTGATTTTACCATCAAAAGCAGAGGGCGCTGCGCAGGTAAATGCTCGAGAACCGGAGCCTCGCTTTAGTTTCACTAGGTGGTGCCACTATTCATTTATTTGTTTTCTTTTTGATTGATTTCATTTTACATTACGGCGTCTTGTCATATAAAATAACGGGTATTAAAAAAAAAAAAAGAAAAGAATTTAGGTGCTTTTGTGCATTTATTGGTCGCCGACCACCTGGCGGCGCGACTCATTCGCCAAATTCTGTTTACAAGCTATGACGGCGTTTTCATCTATCTACCAGTCTCCTACACTCGTTCTTTTTTTTCTTTTTTCTTTGTTTTCGCCTTTCTTTCGAGTCGTCCCTGCGGAGTGGTGGTTCTCACCTGTTACTTTAAGATTCTGGAGCGCAAGTTTATATAAAAAGTCGTTGCAGCCGCGAGTGAGTCGCCGTTGCTTGCACGCGATGTATTTTCGACGCATTTTGTCCGTCTTATTGCCCGTGTGCGTCGCCGTACGTGGTTTCTGAAAGTGTGCGCGTCTCCCTCGTGCATCCTAAACCATGCGTGCTCATCGCATGTTTAGCGTGCCTCATCGCCATCTACTTTCGACGTCTTTTTTTTTTTTGCTTCTCTGCGCACGTCCTCCGTGGTTTCCGATGGTGAGCGCATGGTTTCGCTTTGCCGTGCCCGCTGTGCCTCTGTGGTGTTGTGGCGTGGTTCCGGTGCAAGTGCCTGTGGGTGACCGCGTGCGTGCGTGATTCCCTGCTTTCGGCCTACTCGGCGTGTAGGTCATTTCTATCGTGTGCCCTGCTGCTCAGTTCTAAGTGCTCCGTGCTGTGCTTGTGAAAGGCCTCTGGTGTGCGTGCCGTGTGCTTCGTAGCGCCCAATTAGGTTCTACTTGTGTCTCTTATTAATTCATTAATGTGTTTGTGCGTCTGTGCTCTTCGGGCAGTTTCTGTTCTTGTGCCGCCCGTCCAGTGAAAGGTGGTTTGAGTTAAGGTGCGTCTTTCCGTGCCGCTCTACGTGGTCGTGGTTTCTGTTATCGTGTCCTCGTACGCAGTGCTGTGTTCGTGAAAGGTCTTTCATTGTGATGTGTTGTGCTGTGCGTGTGTCAAAGCCTCTGGATAAAAGAAGAAAAAAAAAGAAAAGTACATTACTTTTGTTTTTTTCTTTTCCTTTTTTGTAATTTAACATGTGGTAAGTATGCATGACTTACACCATCCTTTGTCTTGATTTTCTTGAATCGTGTTTTTTTTTTTTTTTTTTCGCTTTCTTAGCAAGCTTTTACTTTCCACCAGAGTGTCGAACCGAAAATTTTTTATTGGATTGGTTCGGTTCCGGTTCACTGCTTACGGTTCAGTTCCGGGGAGCAGAAAGTTAAGTCACACACACATATTTTTTCTATTATTTTTTTTTATTTTTTTATTATTATCATCACTTTTTCCTTGGTAAAAGGGTGCAAAAACACAGATCTGTCATTTTGTACATTTCCATAATCGCAACATGTACCCCATGTCCTTCCCCATGCCAGGACTTGCATGTGTTCACCTTCTCTCCCAGGCACAGATGAATTGCTTGAGGTTCTCTTCAGGGTGTTGTCTTCGCACGCTGAGCTCCTCTTTTTTTTTTTTTTTTTTTAAATCGATAGGCGCCAAAGTCAGCAAAATTCACGGTAAAACGAAACCACATTTTCGCTCTGCTCTCAAAAGCCGCTGGCACCACAGGAGAAAGCCGGACGGTCCCCCACTTGTGCGGCTGAGACTGACAACACTCCATTATCCAACGTCCACGATCTCTTCTTCCTCTACTTCTTGCCAGAGCTAAATCCCGGTCCGTTCGTGGCGCGGCCCTCCCCTCAAAAATAAATATATAGTCGTGAACACGTTTCACTCCCGTCTAGTTAAATGAAACATTCGACAAGTACAGACCTTCGCAAACCAAGTCCTAAACCTTCGGTGGTCCGACGTTCAAATAGGTGGACAGCCACTTGACCATCGGCGCTTGTCAAGGGACTAGGTCACTTGAAGAAGAAAACGTACATATAAAAGAAGATGATGCTGTCAAAACAAGTCGCCCTTGGTAAAAAAGAAAAAAGGTTTTTGGAACACCGGATTTCTTACTGTTCAGGACGTGGTTTGTTATGTTCCCTATTTCTCTAGTAGAGATGCGCGCAATGATGTTCCTAATTACACATAGACATCGGAAGTAGAAATTTAAATGACATTTGGACATCGCATCGCACGAAGCTCGAAACAACGCAGATCACTGTCTCTTTAGGATAATAATGCTACACTCTCCAGATGGCGTATTTTCGAGTGTCGTCCTCCAGTGTCCACCTCGAGCCGTTATGTGAACTGGATACCGTTTAATGTACTAATGAAAACGACCGAAGATTTCGGTTCTGCTCAAGTTATATTTGGTTTTACGTGCACTTGTTTCGGGGCTCAATTTTTACCACTGCGTGGTTCATCAGTCGTGAGCGCTCTAATATTTCATTAGGGTGCCGCAATGATTGCGAGACGCCGCAGAAGTTGCGCGCTTAGTGCAACCCACGTATTGAGAAACAAATGTCATTCCTGCATGCTGCAGCGTCTGTGGGGAACCGCGCGAGGGACTGGCACCCCGAAAACGCCCTTTCTTACAGGAATGATTTCGCAAACGATGTACTTTTGCAGGATCACGCTGTCCTGCTCTGTTCCAAAGATGCGATATATATTATTTAGTTACTTAATCAGCACTAACGGACTCCATCCTCCGTTTTCGGGCTGCCGATTGGAGAGTTATAATATTTGTTCACAGTAATCATCCATTTCATTTCTTTTCCAGCCAAAAGAAAAAAAAACTCGGGAAGTTTCAACAATACTGCGACAATTGGAGCGGCTGCCGACTTTCGGCTGCCCCTCAAAGGCCACTAGAGTCTTTGTTTTCGGGTATCCCTGCCGTACACACTTGTACTTCTATTCATCGTTAGACAAATAGGTTGTGAACCGCTTTGAACCGGTCAGCGTTATATTTTCTTCCGTTCTGTTCCAAGATGGCGGTTAAGTTTCGCTTCGGCTAAAAATAACTTTTCAGTTCCGGTTTTCGGTTCGCTTGGGTTTTCGGTTCCACACTCTGGTGATGTCACTACGTGCATCGCCCCCCTCTGCAAGAAAACAACCTGTATAAAAATTCAAAGTTTCGAAATGCCCTCTAACTTGAACTGTGAAGGTTTCCAAATGCATTCCATTTCTTTTTTTTCCTTTATTGAGCGCACAATTCCAGACTTGTTTCCTTCCGACCGTGCAATAAAGTGTCTTGCAAGAGGAAGAAAACCTGTCATTTGACCTCCGTTGGGTGTGCAAAGTGTCAATGTTCCAATGTACTCGAATGTAGTCTTTTCGCCCTCCTATTTTTCGCGGTAATCATGTATATCTATATCTATATATATATATATATATATATATATATATATATATATATCTAGCTGCACACATACGAAAATAATGAAATAAATAAGTAATTCATTACAAAAAGAAAAAAGGAATAGTGCATTTATTGGAGGAATTTTGCACGACCTGTGAAAGCCACGCATCTCTGGCTTTGCTCAATGTCGATATTCTAGCAATTTCTGAAGCTAGCTTAGGCAGATTGATTTCGCTCGCACGCAATCGTGTTGCTCAAGTCTCGGTAACACAGGCGTCGTCGGAAAGCTAGCTTTACGACGCGGTTAACCGGTAGAAACATTATATAATTTAATATTGTGCACTTTGGACGTGATTAATTGAGACTGCTTTGCGGTCACATAAGAGGGCGTTCCTCCCTAATTGAAACGAAAGAGGGCGATTAGAAATAGAGCGAAGAAATGGCGTGGAAAGAAAGAAATTTGTCTCTTATCAAGCTTGACAGAAAATCGGGCTACATCTCTAGTATTCAGTTTGAAAGCGGTGGCTGTCGCAAGTACAATAGCGTAAATTGTTAGGCTCTCGCTCAGTTCAAAGGGCAAGAACGCCAGTGTCAGAAATCGACACGGCTAACCCCTAAAAAAACACTCGCATTTTAAAATAGCGGGCTTTGCACTTGCTTCCTTGTCGGTACTTTGTGGTAAACGAAGCGGGCCTTCCTTCCCAATGACACGGAAGAGGGAGATTATAAATAGAGCAAAGAATTTATTTGGAAAGAAAGGAATTCGTTTCTTATTAAGCTTGAGACAAAAGCACGCCACATGTCCAGTGTTCCGTTTGAAAGGGCTGCCGGTCGCAAGTACAGTAGGCTAAATTGTTCGGCTCTCGGCCAGTCGCAAGCGCACGAAAGGCCGTGTCGCAAGTCGGCACGGCTAACCCCTAAAAAAACACGCATATTTTAAAATGGCGTGCTTTGCACTTGATTCCTTGTCGGTACTTTGTGGGAAACGAAGCGAGCGTTCGTTCCCACTGAAACGAAAGAGGGAGATTAAACAAATAATTCGCGCGAAAAAAAAAAAATCGCTTCTTATCAAGCTTGCCAGTACAGCACGCGAGATTTGGAGTATTCAATTTCAAAGCGCTGCTTGTGGCAAGTACTATAGGGCAAATTGGCTCTCGCGCAGTTGAAAGCGCAAGAAAGCCGGTGCGGGAAATCGACACGGTTAACCGGCAAAAAAACACGCATATTTGAAAATTGCGGGCTTTGCACTTGATTCCTTGAGAGTGCTTAAGCGCAAACCAAGCGGGCGTTCCTTCCGAGTGAGACGAAAAAGAAATAAGAAATGGAGCAAAGAGTTCGCGCGAAAAGAAAGGAATTCCTGTCTTATCAAGTTTGCCCGAAAAGCACGCGAGTTGTCGAGTGTTCCGTTCGAAAGCGATGCTTGTCGGAGGTACACTTGCGTAAATTGTTCGGCTGTGGCCCAGTAGAAAGCGCGAACAAGTCACTGTCGCATATCGACACGGTTAATCGCTAAAAAAACACACTCATATATGAAAATCGCGTTTTCTCCATTGATTCCTCGAGATCACTTTGTGGGAAACGAAGCGGGGGGCCCTTCCGAACGAAACGAATAGGGGAGACAATAAAGCGAGCAAAGAACAGTGGTGTACAGGAAGAAAATTGCGCATTGTAAAGCCTGGCAGAAAAAAGCCCGATACCGCGAGTATTCGTATTAAAAGCGGTGGATATCGCACGTACAATAGCGCTCATAGTTCGGCTGTGACCTAGTTCAAAGCGCATCAAACGAGGTGTCGGAAAGCTTGAGTGTTCAACACGCGGAACCGAAGAACCACTTGTATAATTCGTCTACTTGGCACCGGATTTCGCAAGAGGGGTGTGTTCGAAAGTAAACCCATGAACGTCAAGCAGGCATAGTACACGAGAGGTGTTTATTTGCGATATATACATACATACAATCATGCTAGCAGGGGAAGGTGCACTCGACAGTCGCCCTGTCGAAGGACACAGAGATCGGAAATAGACGCGTCAGTGAGCCTAGACCTTTGAAATGTCATCGTGAAAATGTGGCGTGTATGAGGAATTTCTTGATAAATTTAACTCTTGTACGATCACGAACATCGCGTGGAAACCATTCGGCATTGCCCTATTAGTACTACTACACGTATTCACTTCATGATAAGCGTTCCTTGGGCCGACGGATATGTGTGAGAGTGAGTGAGTGAGTGAATTAATGAATGAATGAATCAAACGAATGAATGAGAGACACACACTCACAAGAAGAGACAAATAAAAGTAAACGATTCATCAACAGCCACATCGATGACAATCGCCCAAGAGGACAACCGCACGCCACAAAGGAATGGAAGGAAATGCTCGGGGAAGGTTCTTCGCCATACTTATCGGTGCTATTATGTGGAGGTGGGGTCCGCCGAGCGGTCGAGTGGTGCGAGCGGCGTTTGACAACGTCGCCGACGCCTTTCGTCGCCGTCGGCACCGCTGCCTCCGCCGCATGCTCGTTACAGCAAGGTACCTGCGATCTCTGGCGTCTGCCGTTGGGGTCGGTTCTCGGGTGCACCTGTGTCTGAATAAAAGAAAACGAGTGCGAGAGGGTGTTTCGGAGCGTCCGCGCTAACCGAACCGAACGAGTGCGTTCTGACCGAAGGCCGGGGTGCGTCCTCGCGTCCTGACGGGAAAAATGAAAGCTCGGCAACGCTGCGAAGGCGTCGTCAATGAACGTTGGCGTACGACTTTCTGTTGCTACGATAGAGAGAAATTTTGCGCTTCTTGCCGCGTCGGTACCGACTTCGGTCGGAGATATTCCGGCTGCGCGCTCGAACGTGCTTTTATTTCTTCTCGATTTTTGGAAGGAAAGAAAGAAACTTCCCAAAAAGCGTTGTTGCGGCACGTTGTTGTTGGGCGCCTGACGGTGGCCCCGCGTCCGCGCGTTGGTAGGGTTTTGGACGACCCGCCACGAAAAGATTACCTGGTTGATCCTGCCAGTAGTCATATGCTTGTCTCAAAGATTAAGCCATGCATGTCTAAGTACATGCCGAAACAAGGCGAAACCGCGAATGGCTCATTAAATCAGTTATGGTTCCTTAGATCGTTTCTTCCTACTTGGATAACTGTGGCAATTCTAGAGCTAATACATGCAGTGAGCCCGAAGCCCCTCGGGGCGACGGGTGCTTTTATTAGACCAAGATCAATCGGGCTTCGGTCCGTTTTGTGTGGTGACTCTGGATAACTTTGTGCTGATCGCACGGCCACGAGCCGGCGACGTTTCTTTCAAGTGTCTGCCTTATCAACTGTCGATGGTAGGTTATGCGCCTACCATGGTTGTTACGGGTAACGGAGAATCAGGGTTCGATTCCGGAGAGGGAGCCTGAGAAACGGCTACCACATCCAAGGAAGGCAGCAGGCGCGCAAATTACCCACTCCCGG
>JAZHYW010005108.1:37500-47500 GCA_037355805.1 Ixodes ricinus | reverse complement strand
CCGACTTTTAGAAAAACTGAATTTCACTTGGTCAACAGGTCCTTCGATTTCAAGAGCTCGGTGTCTCTCGGAATTTTGGACAGGTTCACCTCACTGGCAAGTGAAAGCCCATGCCGGTGAACGAAAACTCCACGTACAAGAAAGGAAGGAAGGAACGAAGGCTTTCAAGCTGCAGAGCCAACGAAAACGAAACTGTGTGCCTCTCTCGGGTGTTCTTGCCTTCATGGCGGAAGCGTGTTCGCTCCTCGAGTCTTCTTCTTCTTTGTTCAACCTGAAGGACGCGTGTGCTCGACGGGACCTCGTCGCGACGGTCCAGCCACCCCCGCGTTCGCTTCGCTCACGTAAACAAGCTTACGTCCCCATTCGCTAAAAACAACCATTCAACTCTTCCGTAGCATTGTCACTTGTGTATTCTGTGTATTTTACCATCAAAAGCAGAGGGCGCTGCGCAGGTAAATGCTCGAGAACCGGAGCCTCGCTTTAGTTTCACTAGGTGGTGCCACTATTCATTTATTTGTTTTCTTTTTGATTGATTTCATTTTACATTACGGCGTCTTGTCATATAAAATAACGGGTATTAAAAAAAAAAAAGAAAAGAATTTAGGTGCTTTTGTGCATTTATTGGTCGCCGACCACCTGGCGGCGCGACTCATTCGCCAAATTCTGTTTACAAGCTATGACGGCGTTTTCATCTATCTACCAGTCTCCTACACTCGTTCTTTTTTTCTTTTTTCTTTGTTTTCGCCTTTCTTTCGAGTCGTCCCTGCGGAGTGGTGGTTCTCACCTGTTACTTTAAGATTCTGGAGCGCAAGTTTATATAAAAAGTCGTTGCAGCCGCGAGTGAGTCGCCGTTGCTTGCACGCGATGTATTTTCGACGCATTTTGTCCGTCTTATTGCCCGTGTGCGTCGCCGTACGTGGTTTCTGAAAGTGTGCGCGTCTCCCTCGTGCATCCTAAACCATGCGTGCTCATCGCATGTTTAGCGTGCCTCATCGCCATCTACTTTCGACGTCTTTTTTTTTTTTGCTTCTCTGCGCACGTCCTCCGTGGTTTCCGATGGTGAGCGCATGGTTTCGCTTTGCCGTGCCCGCTGTGCCTCTGTGGTGTTGTGGCGTGGTTCCGGTGCAAGTGCCTGTGGGTGACCGCGTGCGTGCGTGATTCCCTGCTTTCGGCCTACTCGGCGTGTAGGTCATTTCTATCGTGTGCCCTGCTGCTCAGTTCTAAGTGCTCCGTGCTGTGCTTGTGAAAGGCCTCTGGTGTGCGTGCCGTGTGCTTCGTAGCGCCCAATTAGGTTCTACTTGTGTCTCTTATTAATTCATTAATGTGTTTGTGCGTCTGTGCTCTTCGGGCAGTTTCTGTTCTTGTGCCGCCCGTCCAGTGAAAGGTGGTTTGAGTTAAGGTGCGTCTTTCCGTGCCGCTCTACGTGGTCGTGGTTTCTGTTATCGTGTCCTCGTACGCAGTGCTGTGTTCGTGAAAGGTCTTTCATTGTGATGTGTTGTGCTGTGCGTGTGTCAAAGCCTCTGGATAAAAGAAGAAAAAAAAAAAAGTACATTACTTTTGTTTTTTTCTTTTCCTTTTTTGTAATTTAACATGTGGTAAGTATGCATGACTTACACCATCCTTTGTCTTGATTTTCTTGAATCGTGTTTTTTTTTTTTTTTTTTCGCTTTCTTAGCAAGCTTTTACTTTCCACCAGAGTGTCGAACCGAAAATTTTTTATTGGATTGGTTCGGTTCCGGTTCACTGCTTACGGTTCAGTTCCGGGGAGCAGAAAGTTAAGTCACACACACATATTTTTTCTATTATTTTTTTTTTTATTTTTTTATTATTATCATCACTTTTTCCTTGGTAAAAGGGTGCAAAAACACAGATCTGTCATTTTGTACATTTCCATAATCGCAACATGTACCCCATGTCCTTCCCCATGCCAGGACTTGCATGTGTTCACCTTCTCTCCCAGGCACAGATGAATTGCTTGAGGTTCTCTTCAGGGTGTTGTCTTCGCACGCTGAGCTCCTCTTTTTTTTTTTTTTTTTTTTTAAATCGATAGGCGCCAAAGTCAGCAAAATTCACGGTAAAACGAAACCACATTTTCGCTCTGCTCTCAAAAGCCGCTGGCACCACAGGAGAAAG
Organism: Ixodes ricinus; assembly: GCA_037355805.1. Taxonomy (NCBI): domain Eukaryota; kingdom Metazoa; phylum Arthropoda; class Arachnida; order Ixodida; family Ixodidae; genus Ixodes; species Ixodes ricinus. Next base: position 45,367 of record JAZHYW010005108.1, on the reverse strand, counting down.
CCGGACGGTCCCCCACTTGTGCGGCTGAGACTGACAACACTCCATTATCCAACGTCCACGATCTCTTCTTCCTCTACTTCTTGCCAGAGCTAAATCCCGGTCCGTTCGTGGCGCGGCCCTCCCCTCAAAAATAAATATATAGTCGTGAACACGTTTCACTCCCGTCTAGTTAAATGAAACATTCGACAAGTACAGACCTTCGCAAACCAAGTCCTAAACCTTCGGTGGTCCGACGTTCAAATAGGTGGACAGCCACTTGACCATCGGCGCTTGTCAAGGGACTAGGTCACTTGAAGAAGAAAACGTACATATAAAAGAAGATGATGCTGTCAAAACAAGTCGCCCTTGGTAAAAAAGAAAAAAGGTTTTTGGAACACCGGATTTCTTACTGTTCAGGACGTGGTTTGTTATGTTCCCTATTTCTCTAGTAGAGATGCGCGCAATGATGTTCCTAATTACACATAGACATCGGAAGTAGAAATTTAAATGACATTTGGACATCGCATCGCACGAAGCTCGAAACAACGCAGATCACTGTCTCTTTAGGATAATAATGCTACACTCTCCAGATGGCGTATTTTCGAGTGTCGTCCTCCAGTGTCCACCTCGAGCCGTTATGTGAACTGGATACCGTTTAATGTACTAATGAAAACGACCGAAGATTTCGGTTCTGCTCAAGTTATATTTGGTTTTACGTGCACTTGTTTCGGGGCTCAATTTTTACCACTGCGTGGTTCATCAGTCGTGAGCGCTCTAATATTTCATTAGGGTGCCGCAATGATTGCGAGACGCCGCAGAAGTTGCGCGCTTAGTGCAACCCACGTATTGAGAAACAAATGTCATTCCTGCATGCTGCAGCGTCTGTGGGGAACCGCGCGAGGGACTGGCACCCCGAAAACGCCCTTTCTTACAGGAATGATTTCGCAAACGATGTACTTTTGCAGGATCACGCTGTCCTGCTCTGTTCCAAAGATGCGATATATATTATTTAGTTACTTAATCAGCACTAACGGACTCCATCCTCCGTTTTCGGGCTGCCGATTGGAGAGTTATAATATTTGTTCACAGTAATCATCCATTTCATTTCTTTTCCAGCCAAAAGAAAAAAAAACTCGGGAAGTTTCAACAATACTGCGACAATTGGAGCGGCTGCCGACTTTCGGCTGCCCCTCAAAGGCCACTAGAGTCTTTGTTTTCGGGTATCCCTGCCGTACACACTTGTACTTCTATTCATCGTTAGACAAATAGGTTGTGAACCGCTTTGAACCGGTCAGCGTTATATTTTCTTCCGTTCTGTTCCAAGATGGCGGTTAAGTTTCGCTTCGGCTAAAAATAACTTTTCAGTTCCGGTTTTCGGTTCGCTTGGGTTTTCGGTTCCACACTCTGGTGATGTCACTACGTGCATCGCCCCCTCTGCAAGAAAACAACCTGTATAAAAATTCAAAGTTTCGAAATGCCCTCTAACTTGAACTGTGAAGGTTTCCAAATGCATTCCATTTCTTTTTTTTCCTTTATTGAGCGCACAATTCCAGACTTGTTTCCTTCCGACCGTGCAATAAAGTGTCTTGCAAGAGGAAGAAAAACCTGTCATTTGACCTCCGTTGGGTGTGCAAAGTGTCAATGTTCCAATGTACTCGAATGTAGTCTTTTCGCCCTCCTATTTTTCGCGGTAATCATGTATATCGTATATCTATATATATATATATATATATATATATATATATATATATCTAGCTGCACACATACGAAAATAATGAAATAAATAAGTAATTCATTACAAAAAGAAAAAAGGAATAGTGCATTTATTGGAGGAATTTTGCACGACCTGTGAAAGCCACGCATCTCTGGCTTTGCTCAATGTCGATATTCTAGCAATTTCTGAAGCTAGCTTAGGCAGATTGATTTCGCTCGCACGCAATCGTGTTGCTCAAGTCTCGGTAACACAGGCGTCGTCGGAAAGCTAGCTTTACGACGCGGTTAACCGGTAGAAACATTATATAATTTAATATTGTGCACTTTGGACGTGATTAATTGAGACTGCTTTGCGGTCACATAAGAGGGCGTTCCTCCCTAATTGAAACGAAAGAGGGCGATTAGAAATAGAGCGAAGAAATGGCGTGGAAAGAAAGAAATTTGTCTCTTATCAAGCTTGACAGAAAATCGGGCTACATCTCTAGTATTCAGTTTGAAAGCGGTGGCTGTCGCAAGTACAATAGCGTAAATTGTTAGGCTCTCGCTCAGTTCAAAGGGCAAGAACGCCAGTGTCAGAAATCGACACGGCTAACCCCTAAAAAAACACTCACATTTTAAAATAGCGGGCTTTGCACTTGCTTCCTTGTCGGTACTTTGTGGTAAACGAAGCGGGCCTTCCTTCCCAATGACACGGAAGAGGGAGATTATAAATAGAGCAAAGAATTTATTTGGAAAGAAAGGAATTCGTTTCTTATTAAGCTTGAGACAAAAGCACGCCACATGTCCAGTGTTCCGTTTGAAAGGGCTGCCGGTCGCAAGTACAGTAGGCTAAATTGTTCGGCTCTCGGCCAGTCGCAAGCGCACGAAAGGCCGTGTCGCAAGTCGGCACGGCTAACCCCTAAAAAAACACGCATATTTTAAAATGGCGTGCTTTGCACTTGATTCCTTGTCGGTACTTTGTGGGAAACGAAGCGAGCGTTCGTTCCCACTGAAACGAAAGAGGGAGATTAAACAAATAATTCGCGCGAAAAAAAAAAAAAATCGCTTCTTATCAAGCTTGCCAGTACAGCACGCGAGATTTGGAGTATTCAATTTCAAAGCGCTGCTTGTGGCAAGTACTATAGGGCAAATTGGCTCTCGCGCAGTTGAAAGCGCAAGAAAGCCGGTGCGGGAAATCGACACGGTTAACCGGCAAAAAAACACGCATATTTGAAAATTGCGGGCTTTGCACTTGATTCCTTGAGAGTGCTTAAGCGCAAACCAAGCGGGCGTTCCTTCCGAGTGAGACGAAAAAGAAATAAGAAATGGAGCAAAGAGTTCGCGCGAAAAGAAAGGAATTCCTGTCTTATCAAGTTTGCCCGAAAAGCACGCGAGTTGTCGAGTGTTCCGTTCGAAAGCGATGCTTGTCGGAGGTACACTTGCGTAAATTGTTCGGCTGTGGCCCAGTAGAAAGCGCGAACAAGTCACTGTCGCATATCGACACGGTTAATCGCTAAAAAAACACACTCATATATGAAAATCGCGTTTTCTCCATTGATTCCTCGAGATCACTTTGTGGGAAACGAAGCGGGGGCCCTTCCGAACGAAACGAATAGGGGAGACAATAAAGCGAGCAAAGAACAGTGGTGTACAGGAAGAAAATTGCGCATTGTAAAGCCTGGCAGAAAAAAGCCCGATACCGCGAGTATTCGTATTAAAAGCGGTGGATATCGCACGTACAATAGCGCTCATAGTTCGGCTGTGACCTAGTTCAAAGCGCATCAAACGAGGTGTCGGAAAGCTTGAGTGTTCAACACGCGGAACCGAAGAACCACTTGTATAATTCGTCTACTTGGCACCGGATTTCGCAAGAGGGGTGTGTTCGAAAGTAAACCCATGAACGTCAAGCAGGCATAGTACACGAGAGGTGTTTATTTGCGATATATACATACATACAATCATGCTAGCAGGGGAAGGTGCACTCGACAGTCGCCCTGTCGAAGGACACAGAGATCGGAAATAGACGCGTCAGTGAGCCTAGACCTTTGAAATGTCATCGTGAAAATGTGGCGTGTATGAGGAATTTCTTGATAAATTTAACTCTTGTACGATCACGAACATCGCGTGGAAACCATTCGGCATTGCCCTATTAGTACTACTACACGTATTCACTTCATGATAAGCGTTCCTTGGGCCGACGGATATGTGTGAGAGTGAGTGAGTGAGTGAATTAATGAATGAATGAATCAAACGAATGAATGAGAGACACACACTCACAAGAAGAGACAAATAAAAGTAAACGATTCATCAACAGCCACATCGATGACAATCGCCCAAGAGGACAACCGCACGCCACAAAGGAATGGAAGGAAATGCTCGGGGAAGGTTCTTCGCCATACTTATCGGTGCTATTATGTGGAGGTGGGGTCCGCCGAGCGGTCGAGTGGTGCGAGCGGCGTTTGACAACGTCGCCGACGCCTTTCGTCGCCGTCGGCACCGCTGCCTCCGCCGCATGCTCGTTACAGCAAGGTACCTGCGATCTCTGGCGTCTGCCGTTGGGGTCGGTTCTCGGGTGCACCTGTGTCTGAATAAAAGAAAACGAGTGCGAGAGGGTGTTTCGGAGCGTCCGCGCTAACCGAACCGAACGAGTGCGTTCTGACCGAAGGCCGGGGTGCGTCCTCGCGTCCTGACGGGAAAAATGAAAGCTCGGCAACGCTGCGAAGGCGTCGTCAATGAACGTTGGCGTACGACTTTCTGTTGCTACGATAGAGAGAAATTTTGCGCTTCTTGCCGCGTCGGTACCGACTTCGGTCGGAGATATTCCGGCTGCGCGCTCGAACGTGCTTTTATTTCTTCTCGATTTTTGGAAGGAAAGAAAGAAACTTCCCAAAAAGCGTTGTTGCGGCACGTTGTTGTTGGGCGCCTGACGGTGGCCCCGCGTCCGCGCGTTGGTAGGGTTTTGGACGACCCGCCACGAAAAGATTACCTGGTTGATCCTGCCAGTAGTCATATGCTTGTCTCAAAGATTAAGCCATGCATGTCTAAGTACATGCCGAAACAAGGCGAAACCGCGAATGGCTCATTAAATCAGTTATGGTTCCTTAGATCGTTTCTTCCTACTTGGATAACTGTGGCAATTCTAGAGCTAATACATGCAGTGAGCCCGAAGCCCCTCGGGGCGACGGGTGCTTTTATTAGACCAAGATCAATCGGGCTTCGGTCCGTTTTGTGTGGTGACTCTGGATAACTTTGTGCTGATCGCACGGCCACGAGCCGGCGACGTTTCTTTCAAGTGTCTGCCTTATCAACTGTCGATGGTAGGTTATGCGCCTACCATGGTTGTTACGGGTAACGGAGAATCAGGGTTCGATTCCGGAGAGGGAGCCTGAGAAACGGCTACCACATCCAAGGAAGGCAGCAGGCGCGCAAATTACCCACTCCCGGCACGGGGAGGTAGTGACGAAAAATAACAATACGGGACTCTTTTGAGGCCCCGTAATTGAAATGAGTACACTCTAAATCCTTTAACGAGGATCCATTGGAGGGCAAGTCTGGTGCCAGCAGCCGCGGTAATTCCAGCTCCAATAGCGTATACTAAAGTTGCTGCGGTTAAAAAGCTCGTAGTTGGATCTCAGTTACAGGCGGGAAGTGCGTGGACACCACGTTACGGCCCGTGCTGAACATCATGCCTGTCGTGGCTTGGTTCCCTTCATCAGGTGCCTTGCTTTGACCGGCGCGTTTACTTTGAAAAAATTAGAGTGCTCAACGCAGGCGATTCGCCTGAATAACAGTGCATGGAATAATAGAACAAGATCCTGTTTCTGTTCTGTTGGTTTTTGGAATACAGGATAATGATTAAGAGGGACAGACGGGGGCATTCGTATTGCGGCGCTAGAGGTGAAATTCTTGGACCGTCGCAAGACGAACTACTGCGAAAGCATTTGCCAAGAATGTTTTCATTGATCAAGAACGAAAGTTAGAGGTTCGAAGGCGATCAGATACCGCCCTAGTTCTAACCATAAACGATGCCAACCAGCGATCCGCCTGAGTTACTCAAATGACTCGGCGGGCAGCTTCCGGGAAACCAAAGTATTTGGGTTCCGGGGGAAGTATGGTTGCAAAGCTGAAACTTAAAGGAATTGACGGAAGGGCACCACCAGGAGTGGAGCCTGCGGCTTAATTTGACTCAACACGGGAAAACTTACCCGGCCCGGACACTGGGAGGATTGACAGATTGAGAGCTCTTTCTTGATTCGGTGGATGGTGGTGCATGGCCGTTCTTAGTTGGTGGAGCGATTTGTCTGGTTAATTCCGATAACGAACGAGACTCTAGCCTATTAAATAGGTGCGTGGTTCTCTGCACCTTGCACCCTTCTTAGAGGGACAAGCGGCTCCTAGCCGCACGAAACAGAGCAATAACAGGTCTGTGATGCCCTTAGATGTCCGGGGCCGCACGCGCGCTACACTGAAGGAAGCAGCGTGTTTTTATCCCTGTCTGTAAAGACTGGGTAACCCGTGGAACCTCCTTCGTGATTGGGATAGGGGCTTGCAATTGTTCCCCTTGAACGAGGAATTCCCAGTAAGCGCGAGTCATAAGCTCGCGTTGATTACGTCCCTGCCCTTTGTACACACCGCCCGTCGCTACTACCGATTGAATGATTTAGTGAGGTCTTCGGACCGATACCCGGAGCGGCCTTTCGGTTGCGCCGGTGTGTTGGAAAGATGACCAAACTTGATCATTTAGAGGAAGTAAAAGTCGTAACAAGGTTTCCGTAGGTGAACCTGCGGAAGGATCATTACCGGATCTTTTGCATCTTATTTGTTCTTCCTCTTGTACGGGGATGGACGACTGGATGTTCAAATTATCTGGCGCCGACCCGACCAAGCTTGGATGCCGTCGGGACGGCAACAAACCCAACCAAACTGTGGTTCGGATGTGCCTTTTTCTTTGGGTGGGCCTCCGTTCCTTTCAATGATGCGCCCAGCGGGAGCCCTCTGCTGCCTCGATTGTGAGGAGATTCAAGTGCACCGGGACAATCCGTGGGTTACAAAAGGCGCATCGCCCCCATTTTTCTCTTCTCGAGGATCGCCCTCGTTGTTTTTGAAATTAACGAGAGGCGTTTGAGAGGAGGCTTGTATTTCTTGCGCTTTCGAGATGGCACGGGATGTGCCGGGCGCAGGAAAACTTGTGTTTTGTTCGTACTGATTGAAAAACCAAAACTTACACGACTCTAAGCGGTGGATCACTCGGTTCTCGGGTCGATGAAGAACGCAGCCAGCTGCGAGACTTGGTGTGAATTGCAGGACACACTGAGCACTTACTCTTTGAACGCACATTGCGGCCTCGGGCCTTCCCGTGGCTTCGTCTGTGTGAGGGTCGGATCATATATCAAGAGAGGAGAATTTGTTTTTCTACCTCGTTTTGACTGTGTCGGATCGTGGGCAGCACGCATGTTTATGCTTTCTTGCGTTGCGTTTTCACGTTCTCGGAGCGATTGAAGAGATGGAGCAAATGCACGAGTTGGTGCGCGATGCACGCGTGCGCTGACGAGTCCTCCTAGGTCGGTTTTAATCGAACACTGCATAGAAAAAACGAAACTCGATGGAGACCTGTTTGTGGAAATCCCGTCGCACGTTGAACGGCGCTTTTGACGTCGGTGCGTTGGAGATGTGAAACGGTTTCTTTTCGATCGATTCTGTTTCTTTCTTTTGGCGTGGATGTTGTTCGAAAAACCTTCTCTTTGGATGGACGGAGTTCGTTGGCGCGTTTGAAACGCGGCGTCCGCCATTAAAAATCTCGTGGCGTTGATTTGCACACAAGACTTCTTGCTCGAAGGAGAGAACGAGAAAAACGTTTCTGGGAGGAAAGTTCTCTGTGCGTCAGTAGCCTTCCGTCAGTCTAAGACCTTCGCGTCCCCGATGAATACTGGAGCCATCCAGTAGGGGAATGCCGTTGGATTTGCGCGCTTTCTTTTTGTCGAATCGAAAGCGATGCAAAAGCGTGTGTACAACAACACTTTTCGATGCCATCCTTTTTACAGGGTAAGGAGGCTCAAAGTTTTGTTTGGAAAGCGCAAAATCAAAAAAGATTGTCGACCTCACATCAGGCGAGACAACCCGCTGAATTTAAGCATATCACTAAGCGGAGGAAAAGAAACCAACAGGGATTCCCTTAGTAGCGGCGAGCGAAACGGGA
>JAZHYW010005108.1:32500-35000 GCA_037355805.1 Ixodes ricinus | reverse complement strand
GGTGTTGACGCAATGTGATTTCTGCCCAGTGCTCTGAATGTCAACGTGAAGAGATTCATCAAAGCGCGGGTAAACGGCGGGAGTAACTATGACTCTCTTGTGGTAGCCAAATGCCTCGTCATCTAATTAGTGACGCGCATGAATGGATTAACGAGATTCCCACTGTCCCTATCTACTATCATCCGCCTCCACCGCCGCGACGAGCACCGACTCGCGCAGTGCGGCACACAGCGAGCGTCCACAGGGTCCCACGCCTTCCCCTGCTAGTGACATCAAGGAAGAGGAGCACCCACAGTACTCCCGGGACTCCGAGGGGGCTGACAGGTCGACACCTTTCACAACAAGCACCCCCGCCCTGCGTCTTCCGCCAGAAGGTGACTGGACAACGGAGGACGTCAGGACGCTGGCCGTTCAAGAACTAACGATGCCCGCCAACAAGAAGTTTGTTAACAAAGAACTGGCCAAGGGGTACACAGGTGTACCCTGGCAAACGATCAAGGGCATCAGGGGGCGGAAACTGTACAGGGACTTGCTACTACAAGAGCAGATGCGACGCAGGCTGCCTAGGCCAGACACCAGGGTTCCTGCACAGAGCGAGCCCCCCACTGTCACTCCCGGGGGCCACTACCACCAGCTCAAGACTCTTCCAGGCCCCCAGGCACATACACCCCCAACGCCCACCGCCGGACCACGCCCACAGCGGCGAAGTGGGACATCCATGCTTCAGTCTCCAATCCCGATCACCCCCCAAGACATCCCCCCGCGCAGGAAGAAAGGCCATGGACAGCTAGAGACACGGAGGCGCTCGTGCTGTGCGAGCTACAGGCACCTTTGTGCATGCGCGGGGACGACGAGCTCGCCGCTTTATTGCCACATAGAGCATGGCAGAGCGTCCGGGACCATCGCCAGACGACCCAGTACGCGGAGGCGTTGGGCAGGGAGCTCGCCAGGGGACGAGGAAACGATCAGTCACCTCCATCTCAAGCTTCATCACCGTGCGGCCACACGCCCGACACCTTGCCAACTGTCACCGTTCCTGCTCCATCTGCTAACTCCAACATTGCAGAGCTAACACCTAGCATCGAGACCACTAACTCCCCTCCACCAGCAGAATTCAACCTTCACGCGCGGTGGACCGTCTCCGAACTGACAGCACTGGCCAGGGCCGAGATCGCCTGCGGTGACCAGATCCACATGAACGTTGCTCTGGCCAGGACATTTACCACCCGGTCCTGGCAGGGGATCACAGGGCAGCGAAATACAAGGAGATACAAGGAGATCCTGCAGAACCTGAAGGCGGCGGCACAAGAGGACCCGATCCCCGGCACCCGGTGCCCATCCAACCGGTCGACGCCGGACCGGTCCCTGTGCGTCCCCAGCCTAACCCAGGATCCACGGTCACAATCGCTCAAGGGTTGCTGGACCCCTTGAAGATAAGAGAGGAACTGCGGAGAGGTGGCATCAACAGCGCCAGCCTCGAGGAGGCACTCCTTAACCGACCAGCAGGGATGGCCGAAGTCAACATCATCATGACTCACTTTAACGTATCATCAGCGAGGAAGGGGGCACCGGGGGCAGGAAGAAAAGAAAGAAGCGACCTCCAGCCAAGAACCGCAACCAGCGCCGCCGGGAGCGCTACGCAGAGCATCAGCGTCTGTACACGCTGGGACCTAAGGTGTTGGTTGACGAGTTACGGCTGGACGGGGCTGACCCGGCAGTCCTCCTCGGGGAGCTCCACCGGGTTTACGACCCCCTCATGTCCACGCCATCAAAACCGGTAGCCAGGGTCCTAACATCCGACCCTGCACTAAACATAGAGCTGGGGCCGTTCACCGGCGGAGAGCTCCGGGGAGTGCTTAAGGACACCGGCGCGAAGACTGCCCCCGGTCCCGATGGCCTAACCTTAAAGGAGGTGGTTAAGATTCCACCAGCCATCCTCGCCATCATCTTCACGAACTGGTTGGCCTTCGCCACACTGCCTGACGAGCTGAAGGTCGCCAAGACTGTCTTCATCCCCAAGTCCCGCTCGGCCACTACCGGGGGGACTTCCGTCCCATCACCATCTCATCAATCCTACTGCGCCTTTACACCAGGGCGCTGCTCCGGCGATTCTCACAAGACCACGAATTCCACGAACTACAGGGTGGATTTGGGGACGACCGGAGCGCATCATCTAACATAATCATTCTTCAGGCGCTCATGAAGGCGAGGAAGCAAGCCCGGCAAAGCTTCTTTAGCCTGAGCCTCGACGTCCGGAAGGCTTTCGACACGGTCAGTCACAACGCCATCATTGAAGTCCTCACAGGAAGGGGACTGCCACCTCACTACATCGAGGTGGTTCGTGACATCTACGCAGGTTCATCTACATCATTCTGGTCAGGGGGGATCACGGACGGTGTTAGGGTTCCCGTTAGACAGGGGATTAAGCAAGGGGATCCCCTGTCGCCCTTTCTGTTTAACTGCGTTCTGGACCCCCTGCTCATGAACCTCAACCGTGACT
>JAZHYW010005108.1:20000-27500 GCA_037355805.1 Ixodes ricinus | reverse complement strand
ATCTACTTTCGACGTCTTTTTTTTGCTTCTCTGCGCACGTCCTCCGTGGTTTCCGATGGTGAGCGCATGGTTTCGCTTTGCCGTGCCCGCTGTGCCTCTGTGGTGTTGTGGCGTGGTTCCGGTGCAAGTGCCTGTGGGTGACCGCGTGCGTGCGTGATTCCCTGCTTTCGGCCTACTCGGCGTGTAGGTCATTTCTATCGTGTGCCCTGCTGCTCAGTTCTAAGTGCTCCGTGCTGTGCTTGTGAAAGGCCTCTGGTGTGCGTGCCGTGTGCTTCGTAGCGCCCAATTAGGTTCTACTTGTGTCTCTTATTAATTCATTAATGTGTTTGTGCGTCTGTGCTCTTCGGGCAGTTTCTGTTCTTGTGCCGCCCGTCCAGTGAAAGGTGGTTTGAGTTAAGGTGCGTCTTTCCGTGCCGCTCTACGTGGTCGTGGTTTCTGTTATCGTGTCCTCGTACGCAGTGCTGTGTTCGTGAAAGGTCTTTCATTGTGATGTGTTGTGCTGTGCGTGTGTCAAAGCCTCTGGATAAAAGAAGAAAAAAAAAAAGTACATTACTTTTGTTTTTTTCTTTTCCTTTTTTGTAATTTAACATGTGGTAAGTATGCATGACTTACACCATCCTTTGTCTTGATTTTCTTGAATCGTGTTTTTTTTTTTTTTTTTTTCGCTTTCTTAGCAAGCTTTTACTTTCCACCAGAGTGTCGAACCGAAAAATTTTTATTGGATTGGTTCGGTTCCGGTTCACTGCTTACGGTTCAGTTCCGGGGAGCAGAAAGTTAAGTCACACACACATATTTTTTCTATTATTTTTTTTTTTATTTTTTATTATTATCATCACTTTTTCCTTGGTAAAAGGGTGCAAAAACACAGATCTGTCATTTTGTACATTTCCATAATCGCAACATGTACCCCATGTCCTTCCCCATGCCAGGACTTGCATGTGTTCACCTTCTCTCCCAGGCACAGATGAATTGCTTGAGGTTCTCTTCAGGGTGTTGTCTTCGCACGCTGAGCTCCTCTTTTTTTTTTTTTAAATCGATAGGCGCCAAAGTCAGCAAAATTCACGGTAAAACGAAACCACATTTTCGCTCTGCTCTCAAAAGCCGCTGGCACCACAGGAGAAAGCCGGACGGTCCCCCACTTGTGCGGCTGAGACTGACAACACTCCATTATCCAACGTCCACGATCTCTTCTTCCTCTACTTCTTGCCAGAGCTAAATCCCGGTCCGTTCGTGGCGCGGCCCTCCCTCAAAAATAAATATATAGTCGTGAACACGTTTCACTCCCGTCTAGTTAAATGAAACATTCGACAAGTACAGACCTTCGCAAACCAAGTCCTAAACCTTCGGTGGTCCGACGTTCAAATAGGTGGACAGCCACTTGACCATCGGCGCTTGTCAAGGGACTAGGTCACTTGAAGAAGAAAACGTACATATAAAAGAAGATGATGCTGTCAAAACAAGTCGCCCTTGGTAAAAAAGAAAAAAGGTTTTTGGAACACCGGATTTCTTACTGTTCAGGACGTGGTTTGTTATGTTCCCTATTTCTCTAGTAGAGATGCGCGCAATGATGTTCCTAATTACACATAGACATCGGAAGTAGAAATTTAAATGACATTTGGACATCGCATCGCACGAAGCTCGAAACAACGCAGATCACTGTCTCTTTAGGATAATAATGCTACACTCTCCAGATGGCGTATTTTCGAGTGTCGTCCTCCAGTGTCCACCTCGAGCCGTTATGTGAACTGGATACCGTTTAATGTACTAATGAAAACGACCGAAGATTTCGGTTCTGCTCAAGTTATATTTGGTTTTACGTGCACTTGTTTCGGGGCTCAATTTTTACCACTGCGTGGTTCATCAGTCGTGAGCGCTCTAATATTTCATTAGGTGCCGCATGATTGCGAGACGCCGCAGAAGTTGCGCGCTTAGTGCAACCCACGTATTGAGAAACAAATGTCATTCCTGAGCCCCGAAACAAGTGCACGTAGCTAAATACAAGCTGAGTAGCCGGAGTGTGGATCGCTGTTCATTAGTACATTAAACGGTATCAAGTGTGTAACTCAGGTCATGGAGGACAGACTCTGAAAGTAGCATTAAGATCTGGATAATTGACAGTGATCGTTGTTCGGCTTCTGCATGTCAAATGTCATTTAAATTTCTACTTCCGATGTCTATGTAATTGTGGAACATCATTACCATATCTCTGCTAGAGAATAGGAACATAACGAACTCACAGATCAACTAGAAATCCGGTGTTCCAAAACCTTTTTCTTTTTGCCAAAGGGCGACTGTCTTGACAGCATCATCTTCTTTATATGTGACGCTTTCTTCTTCCAGTGACCTAGTCCCTTGACAAGCCGATGGTTCGAATATCACTGTTTGAATCGTACCGAAGACCGCGGACTTGGTTTGCGAAGGTCAGCTACTTGTCGAATGTTTCGTTTAACTAGACAGATGATTAACGTGTTCACATTTGCAATTTATTTTTGAGGATTCGCACCTGGCTGGGCCAGCGTCTGGCAGACAGATGGAGAGGGTCGTGGTGACACTGTTATCGGTATCCTCAGCCGCACAGAATGAGACCGTCCGGTACTCCTCCTGTGAAACTGCCAGCGAAATTTTGAAGCAGAGCAAAATGATGGACTCTGTTTTACCGTGAATTTGCCCCTTTGACATATCGATTTAAAAAAAAAGAGGAAGCTCAGCGTGCAAGACAACACCCCTGAAGAACCTCAAGCAATGCATCTGTGCCTGAGAAAGTGAGCGCATGCGAAGTCCTGGCATGAGAAGGATTCATGGGGTACATGTGCGATTATGGAAATGTACAAAATCTTGTTCGCGCTTTCTACTGGGCCACAGCCGAACAATTTACGCAAGTGTACCTCCGACAAGCATCGCTTTCGAACGGAACACTTCGACAACTCGCGTGCTTTTCGGGCAAACTTGATAAGACAGGAATTCCTTTCTTTTCGCGCGAACTCTTTGCTCCATTTCTTATTTCTTTTTCGTCTCACTCGGAAGGAACGCCCGCTTGGTTTGCGCTTAAGCACTCTCAAGGAATCAAGTGCAAAGCCCGCAATTTTCAAATATGCGTGTTTTTTTGCCGGTTAACCGTGTCGATTTCCCGCACCGGCTTTCTTGCGCTTTCAACTGCGCGAGAGCCAATTTGCCCTATAGTACTTGCCACAAGCAGCGCTTTGAAATTGAATACTCCAAATCTCGCGTGCTGTACTGGCAAGCTTGATAAGAAGCGATTTTTTTTTTTTTCGCGCGAATTATTTGTTTAATCTCCCTCTTTCGTTTCAGTGGGAACGAACGCTCGCTTCGTTTCCCACAAAGTACCGACAAGGAATCAAGTGCAAAGCACGCCATTTTAAAATATGCGTGTTTTTTTAGGGGTTAGCCGTGCCGACTTGCGACACGGCCTTTCGTGCGCTTGCGACTGGCCGAGAGCCGAACAATTTAGCCTACTGTACTTGCGACCGGCAGCCCTTTCAAACGGAACACTGGACATGTGGCGTGCTTTTGTCTCAAGCTTAATAAGAAACGAATTCCTTTCTTTCCAAATAAATTCTTTGCTCTATTTATAATCTCCCTCTTCCGTGTCATTGGGAAGGAAGGCCCGCTTCGTTTACCACAAAGTACCGACAAGGAAGCAAGTGCAAAGCCCGCTATTTTAAAATGTGAGTGTTTTTTTAGGGGTTAGCCGTGTCGATTTCTGACACTGGCGTTCTTGCCCTTTGAACTGAGCGAGAGCCTAACAATTTACGCTATTGTACTTGCGACAGCCACCGCTTTCAAACTGAATACTAGAGATGTAGCCCGATTTTCTGTCAAGCTTGATAAGAGACGAATTTCTTTCTTTCCACGCGATTTCTTCGCTCTATTTCTAATCGCCCTCTTTCGTTTCAATTAGGGAGGAACGCCCTCTTATGTGACCGCAAAGCAGTCTCAATTAATCACGTCCAAAGTGCACAATATTAAATTATATAATGTTTCTACCGGTTAACCGCGTCGTAAAGCTAGCTTTCCGACGACGCCTGTGTTACCGAGACTTGAGCAACACGATTGCGTGCGAGCGAAATCAATCTGCCTAAGCTAGCTTCAGAAATTGCTAGAATATCGACATTGAGCAAAGCCAGAGATGCGTGGCTTTCACAGGTCGTGCAAAATTCCTCCAATAAATGCACTATTCCTTTTTCTTTTTGTAATGAATTACTTATTTATTTCATTATTTTCGTATGTGTGCAGCTAGATATATATATATATATATATATATATATATATATATATACATACACGTACATATACATGATTACCGCGAAAAATAGGAGGGCGAAAAGACTACATTCGAGTACATTGGAACATTGACACTTTGCACACCCAACGGAGGTCAAATGACAGGTTTTTCTTCCTCTTGCAAGACACTTTATTGCACGGTCGGAAGGAAACAAGTCTGGAATTGTGCGCTCAATAAAGGAAAAAAAGAAATGGAATGCATTTGGAAACCTTCACAGTTCAAGTTAGAGGGCATTTCGAAACTTTGAATTTTTATACAGGTTGTTTTCTTGCAGAGGGGGCGATGCACGTAGTGACATCACCAGAGTGTGGAACCGAAAACCCAAGCGAACCGAAAACCGGAACTGAAAAGTTATTTTTAGCCGAAGCGAAACTTAACCGCCATCTTGGAACAGAACGGAAGAAAATATAACGCTGACCGGTTCAAAGCGGTTCACAACCTATTTGTCTAACGATGAATAGAAGTACAAGTGTGTACGGCAGGGATACCCGAAAACAAAGACTCTAGTGGCCTTTGAGGGGCAGCCGAAAGTCGGCAGCCGCTCCAATTGTCGCAGTATTGTTGAAACTTCCCGAGTTTTTTTTCTTTTGGCTGGAAAAGAAATGAAATGGATGATTACTGTGAACAAATATTATAACTCTCCAATCGGCAGCCCGAAAACGGAGGATGGAGTCCGTTAGTGCTGATTAAGTAACTAAATAATATATATCGCATCTTTGGAACAGAGCAGGACAGCGTGATCCTGCAAAAGTACATCGTTTGCGAAATCATTCCTGTAAGAAAGGGCGTTTTCGGGGTGCCAATCCCTCGCGCGGTTCCCCACAGACGCTGCAGCATGCAGGAATGACATTTGTTTCTCAATACGTGGGTTGCACTAAGCGCGCAACTTCTGCGGCGTCTCGCAATCATTGCGGCACCCTAATGAAATATTAGAGCGCTCACGACTGATGAACCACGCAGTGGTAAAAATTGAGCCCCGAAACAAGTGCACGTAAAACCAAATATAACTTGAGCAGAACCGAAATCTTCGGTCGTTTTCATTAGTACATTAAACGGTATCCAGTTCACATAACGGCTCGAGGTGGACACTGGAGGACGACACTCGAAAATACGCCATCTGGAGAGTGTAGCATTATTATCCTAAAGAGACAGTGATCTGCGTTGTTTCGAGCTTCGTGCGATGCGATGTCCAAATGTCATTTAAATTTCTACTTCCGATGTCTATGTGTAATTAGGAACATCATTGCGCGCATCTCTACTAGAGAAATAGGGAACATAACAAACCACGTCCTGAACAGTAAGAAATCCGGTGTTCCAAAAACCTTTTTTCTTTTTTACCAAGGGCGACTTGTTTTGACAGCATCATCTTCTTTTATATGTACGTTTTCTTCTTCAAGTGACCTAGTCCCTTGACAAGCGCCGATGGTCAAGTGGCTGTCCACCTATTTGAACGTCGGACCACCGAAGGTTTAGGACTTGGTTTGCGAAGGTCTGTACTTGTCGAATGTTTCATTTAACTAGACGGGAGTGAAACGTGTTCACGACTATATATTTATTTTTGAGGGGAGGGCCGCGCCACGAACGGACCGGGATTTAGCTCTGGCAAGAAGTAGAGGAAGAAGAGATCGTGGACGTTGGATAATGGAGTGTTGTCAGTCTCAGCCGCACAAGTGGGGGACCGTCCGGCTTTCTCCTGTGGTGCCAGCGGCTTTTGAGAGCAGAGCGAAAATGTGGTTTCGTTTTACCGTGAATTTTGCTGACTTTGGCGCCTATCGATTTAAAAAAAAAAAAAAAAAAGAGGAGCTCAGCGTGCGAAGACAACACCCTGAAGAGAACCTCAAGCAATTCATCTGTGCCTGGGAGAGAAGGTGAACACATGCAAGTCCTGGCATGGGGAAGGACATGGGGTACATGTTGCGATTATGGAAATGTACAAAATGACAGATCTGTGTTTTTGCACCCTTTTACCAAGGAAAAAGTGATGATAATAATAAAAAAATAAAAAAAAAAATAATAGAAAAAATATGTGTGTGTGACTTAACTTTCTGCTCCCCGGAACTGAACCGTAAGCAGTGAACCGGAACCGAACCAATCCAATAAAAAATTTTCGGTTCGACACTCTGGTGGAAAGTAAAAGCTTGCTAAGAAAGCGAAAAAAAAAAAAAAAAAAAACACGATTCAAGAAAATCAAGACAAAGGATGGTGTAAGTCATGCATACTTACCACATGTTAAATTACAAAAAAGGAAAAGAAAAAAACAAAAGTAATGTACTTTTTTTTTTTCTTCTTTTATCCAGAGGCTTTGACACACGCACAGCACAACACATCACAATGAAAGACCTTTCACGAACACAGCACTGCGTACGAGGACACGATAACAGAAACCACGACCACGTAGAGCGGCACGGAAAGACGCACCTTAACTCAAACCACCTTTCACTGGACGGGCGGCACAAGAACAGAAACTGCCCGAAGAGCACAGACGCACAAACACATTAATGAATTAATAAGAGACACAAGTAGAACCTAATTGGGCGCTACGAAGCACACGGCACGCACACCAGAGGCCTTTCACAAGCACAGCACGGAGCACTTAGAACTGAGCAGCAGGGCACACGATAGAAATGACCTACACGCCGAGTAGGCCGAAAGCAGGGAATCACGCACGCACGCGGTCACCCACAGGCACTTGCACCGGAACCACGCCACAACACCACAGAGGCACAGCGGGCACGGCAAAGCGAAACCATGCGCTCACCATCGGAAACCACGGAGGACGTGCGCAGAGAAGCAAAAAAAAAAAAAAGACGTCGAAAGTAGATGGCGATGAGGCACGCTAAACATGCGATGAGCACGCATGGTTTAGGATGCACGAGGGAGACGCGCACACTTTCAGAAACCACGTACGGCGACGCACACGGGCAATAAGACGGACAAAATGCGTCGAAAATACATCGCGTGCAAGCAACGGCGACTCACTCGCGGCTGCAACGACTTTTTATATAAACTTGCGCTCCAGAATCTTAAAGTAACAGGTGAGAACCACCACTCCGCAGGGACGACTCGAAAGAAAGGCGAAAACAAAGAAAAAAGAAAAAAAAGAACGAGTGTAGGAGACTGGTAGATAGATGAAAACGCCGTCATAGCTTGTAAACAGAATTTGGCGAATGAGTCGCGCCGCCAGGTGGTCGGCGACC
>JAZHYW010005108.1:5000-12500 GCA_037355805.1 Ixodes ricinus | reverse complement strand
CGAGTCATTTGAGTAACTCAGGCGGATCGCTGGTTGGCATCGTTTATGGTTAGAACTAGGGCGGTATCTGATCGCCTTCGAACCTCTAACTTTCGTTCTTGATCAATGAAAACATTCTTGGCAAATGCTTTCGCAGTAGTTCGTCTTGCGACGGTCCAAGAATTTCACCTCTAGCGCCGCAATACGAATGCCCCCGTCTGTCCCTCTTAATCATTATCCTGTATTCCAAAAACCAACAGAACAGAAACAGGATCTTGTTCTATTATTCCATGCACTGTTATTCAGGCGAATCGCCTGCGTTGAGCACTCTAATTTTTTCAAAGTAAACGCGCCGGTCAAAGCAAGGCACCTGATGAAGGGAACCAAGCCACGACAGGCATGATGTTCAGCACGGGCCGTAACGTGGTGTCCACGCACTTCCGCCTGTAACTGAGATCCAACTACGAGCTTTTTAACCGCAGCAACTTTAGTATACGCTATTGGAGCTGGAATTACCGCGGCTGCTGGCACCAGACTTGCCCTCCAATGGATCCTCGTTAAAGGATTTAGAGTGTACTCATTTCAATTACGGGGCCTCAAAAGAGTCCCGTATTGTTATTTTTCGTCACTACCTCCCCGTGCCGGGAGTGGGTAATTTGCGCGCCTGCTGCCTTCCTTGGATGTGGTAGCCGTTTCTCAGGCTCCCTCTCCGGAATCGAACCCTGATTCTCCGTTACCCGTAACAACCATGGTAGGCGCATAACCTACCATCGACAGTTGATAAGGCAGACACTTGAAAGAAACGTCGCCGGCTCGTGGCCGTGCGATCAGCACAAAGTTATCCAGAGTCACCACACAAAACGGACCGAAGCCCGATTGATCTTGGTCTAATAAAAGCACCCGTCGCCCCGAGGGGCTTCGGGCTCACTGCATGTATTAGCTCTAGAATTGCCACAGTTATCCAAGTAGGAAGAAACGATCTAAGGAACCATAACTGATTTAATGAGCCATTCGCGGTTTCGCCTTGTTTCGGCATGTACTTAGACATGCATGGCTTAATCTTTGAGACAAGCATATGACTACTGGCAGGATCAACCAGGTAATCTTTTCGTGGCGGGTCGTCCAAAACCCTACCAACGCGCGGACGCGGGGCCACCGTCAGGCGCCCAACAACAACGTGCCGCAACAACGCTTTTTGGGAAGTTTCTTTCTTTCCTTCCAAAAATCGAGAAGAAATAAAAGCACGTTCGAGCGCGCAGCCGGAATATCTCCGACCGAAGTCGGTACCGACGCGGCAAGAAGCGCAAAATTTCTCTCTATCGTAGCAACAGAAAGTCGTACGCCAACGTTCATTGACGACGCCTTCGCAGCGTTGCCGAGGCTTTCATTTTTCCCGTCAGGACGCGAGGACGCACCCCGGCCTTCGGTCAGAACGCACTCGTTCGGTTCGGTTAGCGCGGACGCTCCGAAACACCCTCTCGCACTCGTTTTCTTTTATTCAGACACAGGTGCACCCGAGAACCGACCCCAACGGCAGACGCCAGAGATCGCAGGTACCTTGCTGTAACGAGCATGCGGCGGAGGCAGCGGTGCCGACGGCGACGAAAGGCGTCGGCGACGTTGTCAAACGCCGCTCGCACCACTCGACCGCTCGGCGGACCCCACCTCCACATAATAGCACCGATAAGTATGGCGAAGAACCTTCCCCGAGCATTTCCTTCCATTCCTTTGTGGCGTGCGGTTGTCCTCTTGGGCGATTGTCATCGATGTGGCTGTTGATGAATCGTTTACTTTTATTTGTCTCTTCTTGTGAGTGTGTGTCTCTCATTCATTCGTTTGATTCATTCATTCATTAATTCACTCACTCACTCACTCTCACACATATCCGTCGGCCCAAGGAACGCTTATCATGAAGTGAATACGTGTAGTAGTACTAATAGGGCAATGCCGAATGGTTTCCACGCGATGTTCGTGATCGTACAAGAGTTAAATTTATCAAGAAATTCCTCATACACGCCACATTTTCACGATGACATTTCAAAGGTCTAGGCTCACTGACGCGTCTATTTCCGATCTCTGTGTCCTTCGACAGGGCGACTGTCGAGTGCACCTTCCCCTGCTAGCATGATTGTATGTATGTATATATCGCAAATAAACACCTCTCGTGTACTATGCCTGCTTGACGTTCATGGGTTTACTTTCGAACACACCCCTCTTGCGAAATCCGGTGCCAAGTAGACGAATTATACAAGTGGTTCTTCGGTTCCGCGTGTTGAACACTCAAGCTTTCCGACACCTCGTTTGATGCGCTTTGAACTAGGTCACAGCCGAACTATGAGCGCTATTGTACGTGCGATATCCACCGCTTTTAATACGAATACTCGCGGTATCGGGCTTTTTTCTGCCAGGCTTTACAATGCGCAATTTTCTTCCTGTACACCACTGTTCTTTGCTCGCTTTATTCTCTCCCCTATTCGTTTCGTTCGGAAGGGCCCCCGCTTCGTTTCCCACAAAGTGATCTCGAGGAATCAATGGAGAAAACGCGATTTTCATATATGAGTGTGTTTTTTTAGCGATTAACCGTGTCGATATGCGACAGTGACTTGTTCGCGCTTTCTACTGGGCCACAGCCGAACAATTTACGCAAGTGTACCTCCGACAAGCATCGCTTTCGAACGGAACACTTCGACAACTCGCGTGCTTTTCGGGCAAACTTGATAAGACAGGAATTCCTTTCTTTTCGCGCGAACTCTTTGCTCCATTTCTTATTTCTTTTTCGTCTCACTCGGAAGGAACGCCCGCTTGGTTTGCGCTTAAGCACTCTCAAGGAATCAAGTGCAAAGCCCGCAATTTTCAAATATGCGTGTTTTTTTGCCGGTTAACCGTGTCGATTTCCCGCACCGGCTTTCTTGCGCTTTCAACTGCGCGAGAGCCAATTTGCCCTATAGTACTTGCCACAAGCAGCGCTTTGAAATTGAATACTCCAAATCTCGCGTGCTGTACTGGCAAGCTTGATAAGAAGCGATTTTTTTTTTTTTCGCGCGAATTATTTGTTTAATCTCCCTCTTTCGTTTCAGTGGGAACGAACGCTCGCTTCGTTTCCCACAAAGTACCGACAAGGAATCAAGTGCAAAGCACGCCATTTTAAAATATGCGTGTTTTTTTAGGGGTTAGCCGTGCCGACTTGCGACACGGCCTTTCGTGCGCTTGCGACTGGCCGAGAGCCGAACAATTTAGCCTACTGTACTTGCGACCGGCAGCCCTTTCAAACGGAACACTGGACATGTGGCGTGCTTTTGTCTCAAGCTTAATAAGAAACGAATTCCTTTCTTTCCAAATAAATTCTTTGCTCTATTTATAATCTCCCTCTTCCGTGTCATTGGGAAGGAAGGCCCGCTTCGTTTACCACAAAGTACCGACAAGGAAGCAAGTGCAAAGCCCGCTATTTTAAAATGTGAGTGTTTTTTAGGGGTTAGCCGTGTCGATTTCTGACACTGGCGTTCTTGCCCTTTGAACTGAGCGAGAGCCTAACAATTTACGCTATTGTACTTGCGACAGCCACCGCTTTCAAACTGAATACTAGAGATGTAGCCCGATTTTCTGTCAAGCTTGATAAGAGACGAATTTCTTTCTTTCCACGCGATTTCTTCGCTCTATTTCTAATCGCCCTCTTTCGTTTCAATTAGGGAGGAACGCCCTCTTATGTGACCGCAAAGCAGTCTCAATTAATCACGTCCAAAGTGCACAATATTAAATTATATAATGTTTCTACCGGTTAACCGCGTCGTAAAGCTAGCTTTCCGACGACGCCTGTGTTACCGAGACTTGAGCAACACGATTGCGTGCGAGCGAAATCAATCTGCCTAAGCTAGCTTCAGAAATTGCTAGAATATCGACATTGAGCAAAGCCAGAGATGCGTGGCTTTCACAGGTCGTGCAAAATTCCTCCAATAAATGCACTATTCTTTCTTTTTGTAATGAATTACTTATTTATTTCATTATTTTCGTATGTGTGCAGCTAGATATATATATATATATATATATATATATATATATATACATACACGTACATATACATGATTACCGCGAAAAATAGGAGGGCGAAAAGACTACATTCGAGTACATTGGAACATTGACACTTTGCACACCCAACGGAGGTCAAATGACAGGTTTTCTTCCTCTTGCAAGACACTTTATTGCACGGTCGGAAGGAAACAAGTCTGGAATTGTGCGCTCAATAAAGGAAAAAAAGAAATGGAATGCATTTGGAAACCTTCACAGTTCAAGTTAGAGGGCATTTCGAAACTTTGAATTTTTATACAGGTTGTTTTCTTGCAGAGGGGGCGATGCACGTAGTGACATCACCAGAGTGTGGAACCGAAAACCCAAGCGAACCGAAAACCGGAACTGAAAAGTTATTTTTAGCCGAAGCGAAACTTAACCGCCATCTTGGAACAGAACGGAAGAAAATATAACGCTGACCGGTTCAAAGCGGTTCACAACCTATTTGTCTAACGATGAATAGAAGTACAAGTGTGTACGGCAGGGATACCCGAAAACAAAGACTCTAGTGGCCTTTGAGGGGCAGCCGAAAGTCGGCAGCCGCTCCAATTGTCGCAGTATTGTTGAAACTTCCCGAGTTTTTTTTCTTTTGGCTGGAAAAGAAATGAAATGGATGATTACTGTGAACAAATATTATAACTCTCCAATCGGCAGCCCGAAAACGGAGGATGGAGTCCGTTAGTGCTGATTAAGTAACTAAATAATATATATCGCATCTTTGGAACAGAGCAGGACAGCGTGATCCTGCAAAAGTACATCGTTTGCGAAATCATTCCTGTAAGAAAGGGCGTTTTCAGGGTGCCAATCCCTCGCGCGGTTCCCCACAGACGCTGCAGCATGCAGGAATGACATTTGTTTCTCAATACGTGGGTTGCACTAAGCGCGCAACTTCTGCGGCGTCTCGCAATCATTGCGGCACCCTAATGAAATATTAGAGCGCTCACGACTGATGAACCACGCAGTGGTAAAAATTGAGCCCCGAAACAAGTGCACGTAAAACCAAATATAACTTGAGCAGAACCGAAATCTTCGGTCGTTTTCATTAGTACATTAAACGGTATCCAGTTCACATAACGGCTCGAGGTGGACACTGGAGGACGACACTCGAAAATACGCCATCTGGAGAGTGTAGCATTATTATCCTAAAGAGACAGTGATCTGCGTTGTTTCGAGCTTCGTGCGATGCGATGTCCAAATGTCATTTAAATTTCTACTTCCGATGTCTATGTGTAATTAGGAACATCATTGCGCGCATCTCTACTAGAGAAATAGGGAACATAACAAACCACGTCCTGAACAGTAAGAAATCCGGTGTTCCAAAAACCTTTTTTCTTTTTTACCAAGGGCGACTTGTTTTGACAGCATCATCTTCTTTTATATGTACGTTTTCTTCTTCAAGTGACCTAGTCCCTTGACAAGCGCCGATGGTCAAGTGGCTGTCCACCTATTTGAACGTCGGACCACCGAAGGTTTAGGACTTGGTTTGCGAAGGTCTGTACTTGTCGAATGTTTCATTTAACTAGACGGGAGTGAAACGTGTTCACGACTATATATTTATTTTTGAGGGGAGGGCCGCGCCACGAACGGACCGGGATTTAGCTCTGGCAAGAAGTAGAGGAAGAAGAGATCGTGGACGTTGGATAATGGAGTGTTGTCAGTCTCAGCCGCACAAGTGGGGGACCGTCCGGCTTTCTCCTGTGGTGCCAGCGGCTTTTGAGAGCAGAGCGAAAATGTGGTTTCGTTTTACCGTGAATTTTGCTGACTTTGGCGCCTATCGATTTAAAAAAAAAAAAAAAAAAAAGAGGAGCTCAGCGTGCGAAGACAACACCCTGAAGAGAACCTCAAGCAATTCATCTGTGCCTGGGAGAGAAGGTGAACACATGCAAGTCCTGGCATGGGGAAGGACATGGGGTACATGTTGCGATTATGGAAATGTACAAAATGACAGATCTGTGTTTTTGCACCCTTTTACCAAGGAAAAAGTGATGATAATAATAAAAAAAATAAAAAAAAAAATAATAGAAAAAATATGTGTGTGTGACTTAACTTTCTGCTCCCCGGAACTGAACCGTAAGCAGTGAACCGGAACCGAACCAATCCAATAAAAATTTTCGGTTCGACACTCTGGTGGAAAGTAAAAGCTTGCTAAGAAAGCGAAAAAAAAAAAAAAAAACACGATTCAAGAAAATCAAGACAAAGGATGGTGTAAGTCATGCATACTTACCACATGTTAAATTACAAAAAAGGAAAAGAAAAAAACAAAAGTAATGTACTTTTTTTTTTTTCTTCTTTTATCCAGAGGCTTTGACACACGCACAGCACAACACATCACAATGAAAGACCTTTCACGAACACAGCACTGCGTACGAGGACACGATAACAGAAACCACGACCACGTAGAGCGGCACGGAAAGACGCACCTTAACTCAAACCACCTTTCACTGGACGGGCGGCACAAGAACAGAAACTGCCCGAAGAGCACAGACGCACAAACACATTAATGAATTAATAAGAGACACAAGTAGAACCTAATTGGGCGCTACGAAGCACACGGCACGCACACCAGAGGCCTTTCACAAGCACAGCACGGAGCACTTAGAACTGAGCAGCAGGGCACACGATAGAAATGACCTACACGCCGAGTAGGCCGAAAGCAGGGAATCACGCACGCACGCGGTCACCCACAGGCACTTGCACCGGAACCACGCCACAACACCACAGAGGCACAGCGGGCACGGCAAAGCGAAACCATGCGCTCACCATCGGAAACCACGGAGGACGTGCGCAGAGAAGCAAAAAAAAAAAGACGTCGAAAGTAGATGGCGATGAGGCACGCTAAACATGCGATGAGCACGCATGGTTTAGGATGCACGAGGGAGACGCGCACACTTTCAGAAACCACGTACGGCGACGCACACGGGCAATAAGACGGACAAAATGCGTCGAAAATACATCGCGTGCAAGCAACGGCGACTCACTCGCGGCTGCAACGACTTTTTATATAAACTTGCGCTCCAGAATCTTAAAGTAACAGGTGAGAACCACCACTCCGCAGGGACGACTCGAAAGAAAGGCGAAAACAAAGAAAAAGAAAAAAAAAGAACGAGTGTAGGAGACTGGTAGATAGATGAAAACGCCGTCATAGCTTGTAAACAGAATTTGGCGAATGAGTCGCGCCGCCAGGTGGTCGGCGACCAATAAATGCACAAAAGCACCTAAATTCTTTTCTTTTTTTTTTTTTAATACCCGTTATTTTATATGACAAGACGCCGTAATGTAAAATGAAATCAATCAAAAAGAAAACAAATAAATGAATAGTGGCACCACCTAGTGAAACTAAAGCGAGGCTCCGGTTCTCGAGCATTTACCTGCGCAGCGCCCTCTGCTTTTGATGGTAAAATACACGAATACACAAGTGACAATGCTACGGAAGAGTTGAATGGTTGTTTTTAGCGAATG